>JAJIBD010011341.1:0-2500 GCA_021461705.1 Cryptotis parvus
AACTACAATTGTGTTGCTGTCAATGTCTTCTCTGAAGTCTATTAGTAGTTGTTTTAGGTATTTTCTGGCCCCTCGTTGGTGCATATATGTTTAATAGCGTGATTTCTTCCTGATATATGCATCCCTTGACTATTAACAAGTGACCTTAACTGTCCCTTCTGACCTTCTTCAGCCTGAAGTCTATGTTGTCAGATACCAGTATGGCTACCCCAGCCTTTTTGGATGGTTGTTTGAATGAGGTATTGTTTTCCAGCCTTTTATTTTGAGCCTGTCTTTGCTCCGATTGTTCAGGTGTGTTTCTTGAAGGCAGCAGAATGTCGGATTCAATTTTGTGATCCATTGTGCCACTCTGTGTCTCTTAACAGGTGCATTTAGACCATTGACATTGAGACAGATTATTGTCTTGGGATTTTGTGCCATCTTTCTGAATAGGTTGGTTGTTCTTTTGGGTTATGTCTCGTCTTATAGTAGATCTTTCAGTCCTTCTTTTTAAATTTGGTTTTGATTTTACAAAGTTCCTAAGCTGTTGTTTATCCAAGAAGTTGTATATCTGTCCTTCAAATCTGAGCGAGAGTTTAGCTGGATAAAGAATTCTTGCTGAGGCATTCATTTCATTAAGTTTTTTTACTATATCCCACCACTGCCTTCGGGCTTGGAGGGTGTCTTCTGAGAAGTCTGCTGAAAGTCGAATGGATGCTCCTTTGTATACAATTTCCTTCTTTGATCTTGCTGCCTGAAGAATTCTGTCTCTGTCTATGGCATCCATTACTTTGACTAGGATGTGTCTTGGGGTCTTTCTATTGGGGTCTCTCCTTGCTGGTACCCCGTCGGGCTTCTTGGATCTGGATTCCTTCATCCTTTAACTCGGGAACTTTTCAGCCAGGATGTTTTTAATTGTTTTAATTTCCTTTGGGGTTACTTTTTTTGTCCCTCTGGGACTCCGATGATTCTTATGTTGTTCCGCCTGGCTTCATCCCATTGTTCTCTGTTCCATTGTTGATCCATTATCCGGTCTTTTTCCATCTTATGTAGATCTCTGAGTGCGCTCTGCAGCTCATCTTCAGTCTCACTGATTCTCTCTTTCACTGCTGTCATCCTATTGTTGAGAGCCCCGAATTGTGTTTTTCATTTTCGTCTACTGAGTTTTTTAAGCCATGATATTTCTATTTGCATGGTTCTCATTTCTGCTCTCATTTCCTCCCGTAGTTCATTGACAGCCCTTTCAACTGCTTCGTTTATGTTCTCCTGTATTTTATTGGACATCTGCTCAATTTTTTCGTTGAGTTCCTTAAACATCCTACCAATTTCTTCTCTAATTTCATTGTCAGAGAGATCATGCACATCTGTATTCTTTTTTGAGTCTTCAGGGTCGATTCCTTCATCCTTTCTTCGAGCTGGGGATCTGCGTTGTTTCCTCATGGTGTTGTGGTGTTCAGGGATAGATTCCTCTGGTGTACTGTTTCTTTATTCTTGAGGGTATTACCTTCCCTTGGTGTTGAATTTCCTAGTTTTTCTATTAATAAGCGGCCGCGTTAGCGGCTGCCCGCCCGACCAGCCGCACACCCCAGGGAGGTTACCTGAGGCGGAGTCAGGCAGGTGTGAGATTCAAAATGACCGTTTACTTCCACTTCCGCTTGGACTTCTGGGGGTTGTAGTTTCACCTTCTGCCGGGGCTCTACCACGACCCCAGGTGCCCGCCCGCCATCTGCACACCCCAGGGAGGTTACCTGGAGGTGGAGTCAGGCGGTGTGAGACTTCAAAATGACTGTTTACTTCCGGTTCCGCTCGGACTTCTGGGGGTTGTAGTTCCACCTTCTGCCGAGACCTGGGGCTCTACCTCGACCCCAGGTGCCCAGCCAGCCGCACACCCCAGGGAGGTTACCTGAGGCGAAGTCAGGCTGGTGTGAGGAGTTCAAAATGACCGTTTACTTCCGGTTCTGCTTCGGACTTCTGGGGGTTGTAGTTCTACCTTCTGCCGAGACCTGGGGCTCTAACCACGACCCCAGGTGCCTGTCCGGCCAGCCGCATACCCCAGGGAGGTTACCTGAGGCGGAGTCAGGCCAGTGTGAGAGTTCAAAATGACCATTTACTTCTGCTTCTGCTCGGACTTCTGGGGGTTGTAGTTCCACCTTCTGCCGAGACCTGGGGCTCCTACCACGACCCCAGGCGCCTGCCCGACCAGCCGCACACCCCAGGGAGGTAGGTTACCTGAGGTGGAGTTAGGCTGGTGTGAGAGTTCAAAATGACCGTTTACTTCGGTTCTGCTTGGACTTCTTTTTTTTTTTTTAATTTTTTTATTATACCACCGTGAAACATACAATTACAAAGGTGTTCATAATTGGTTCTTGGTAATACAGTATTCCAGCACCCATCCCTCCACCAGTGCCCCATTTCCACCACCAATGTACCCCTCCCCCTCCTGCCCCCCAGGCCGCCTTAATAGCAGGTACCCCAGTTTCCTCTCTTTCTCTCTCTATCTCTCTCTCTGTCTCTGCATCTC
>JAJIBD010011341.1:7500-41550 GCA_021461705.1 Cryptotis parvus
ACTGAGAAAAGTATATATTTGTATTTTTTGGGGAGGTGTGTGGAGTGTCACAGTTTTTAATGGGAGTGTGTGGGTCTAGTTCCAGAGGCCCCATTCACTCTCAATGGAACAAACATCTCTGAATGTAGCAGTTATGTGTACCAAGATCGAGAAGTCAACATGATGAATGACCTAAAACCTGAGCTGCGCAGGAGGAAGAAAGCGGCATGGATTGCCTTCAAAAGCATCGAAGAAATAGCAAAAAAGACAAAGAACCTCCGGCTTCGGGCACAACTCTTCAGACTCCACTGTTATCCCTGCATTAACATACAGGGCCCTGGGCCCTGCAAAAGCAGGATGAGAGCACTATTCGGGTCTCCCAAAGAGGAATTGAAAGAGCTATGCTTGAAATATCAAACCTCACTCTAGTGAGAGAAGGAATCCGGAGTTCCGACCTCCGTCTATGTTCCAGAGTCAGGGATGCTGTCTCTTTTGCCAAGGCATCGACAATCAGAAGGGCTGAACATGTAATGCGATTTGGAGATGACCACTGGACTAGAGCTGTTACCAACTGGGTCCCACGGGATGTCAAAAGATCACGTGTATGCCCACCTATAAGATGGTCAGACTTCTTCGTCAAGGCCATGAATGATTTGAGGCTCTTGTTTTCCTGAAACAACCAGATGCCATTGGGCTACACTGGCACGTGATAGGGTCAAATGGAAATGTTACTGGTGCCTGCTGAAGGAAATCAATGAACAACGGATGTCTAGTGATCTAGTGATCTAGTGTGGGTCTTAAAGTTTATAAAGCTAGGGTGCTAACATTCTTCAATATCAATGAGTTACTGTAAGTTATATTTCTACCTGAACTATTGCTACAATTGGGCAATTTGGGCTTGAGTACCTACATTATTCGTTAAATGTACTAATTAAATTCTTGAAGCAAGAGTTCTGCCACAAAATTAAGAGGGTTTCAGGAATATTTGTGAATAAACAGCAAGTCTATTATGGAAGAAAAGTCTCCAAGTCATCTTTAACACTGGTGTCATAGCACACCATTTATAGAGTAGGGGGTTTTCACTAGAGTGGCAACACAAAATCACTGTGTATTGTGCATTGTGGGGAAGGTGAAAGTTAAAGATTGCCTGCTCCTAGCATGATTGTGGCAGGGACCGTGCAAGTTGTGTTTTATAAAAACCTGTAGGCTTCAAATTTTAATATTTAAATCATTGTTTCCTTTTTACATTTTTCTCCTTATAAAATTACAATGATTTACAAAGTTGTTCATGATACATTTGTTTCTGGCATGGAATATTCCAAATCCACTCCATCATCACTATCACCTTTCCACCACCATTGTTTCTCATTTTCCCAACCTCCCCTCAATTGAGATCTACCCTTTTAGCAGGCCCACAATAATATATTTTATAATCCTTGTTACCACTAAATAATGGAATGATAAAAAATATGTCAATAATAAAGCTTTGTGAATTTTTTTTGTTCTTTCCATGGGGCCAGTAAGTCATTGCCTGAGGGTTTACTAAGTTGTTGCTAGTCGAGCCTTAACACTCAAAAACATTGAGTGTTAATGTTTTTGTTAGGTGAGCTTGGCTGGCTTCTATATTACTTTCCCATCCAGTCTTATGTGCTCCTATTGGGAAGTTTTTGTTGTAAACTTTGAGGACATTGTGTGGCCTCATGCTTCAGAAAGTTCCAGAATATTTAACTGGGCAGCGAGTTTGCATGGCAGTGGTGGTGAAGTATGGCTGTTACTGGTGGGGATTCCAAAGTACCGGGAGGTTGGAAGAGGTTGCCCACCCTGACTCCAAGAAGGCCCAGAGTTTTCAGCAAAAATAAAACTGATAAACCTGAAATTATTGGCATTTTGACATCTCTGTGGAGATGTCCAGTTGTGAGAGATCCAGAGCCCATCAAAAGGCATGGTGGCAGTTGTTGGGGTGTGAGTTCAGCTACTTGGGCTTTGGAAGGGTGGGAGCTTATCCTACCCCCTCCTCTTGAGATCACCCTGGAGATCAAAGCTGTGGACCAGTGTATAAAGTATTGTTTCTTACATATGGTCTATTGACCATTGTTTAGCTTAGTGGTTATTGTTAAAATGCAGATTATCAGACCTTATTACATATTTATAAATCTCAAAACTGTGAGAGTCAAAAGGGAGTAACAAGCATCCTGAATGATTCTAATATAGAGAACAATTGAACTGTAAGTAAAGAACTTTTCTACTTTCTCTCAACTCTAACCACAAACATTCCTTCTGTCTTTCTTTAACAGTTAGAGAGATCTTAGTATCTAAGAATGCCAGCCCACTGGGACACTTCAGTAAAAACCTTGAAGACTTTAAGTCAAATAAAAGGCTATACAGTCCTTCAATTCCTATTGTTTATTAACAATCTCAATATTATTGCCACAGAGTTTTTTGATATCTCTGTGAAATACATCTGCTAGAGAAGCGCTTATGTCTGCTAAGCAGCATGCAAATATAAACATTTTTATCTGCACAGCAAAAGAAAGTATGTAGTAATTATATAATTTTGCATTCCAGAGTGATATAGAATATTATCTTTTTAATAGAAAGCAAATTTATACCTTCAAGTAAAATTCAGCTTGGTACAATATAGAATTAGAAATCATGTCTTTTTAGCCAGGGATGTAGCTTAGCGTAGAACACTTGTTTTTGTTGTCTTTGGGGGGTAAATTCTCATGGAGGCAGGGACTAGTAAAGGTTGACACAAGGTCTTGCTAGCCTCTGAAGGTAACTGCTATGCTACATAAACTGAGATCCACTTGATTTGAATGCGTGGAGGTAAGGCCACATCACCCGAGTTTTCAGGCTGTTGTGGTTCTCAGGTGGAGGCAAGTTCATGCTCTTTGTAGTAAAAAAGTCACCTCAGTCTCTACTGTGCATAGGCTCTTTTCTTGGTGCTTGAAAGAGTTTCTGGAGAATACCAATAGTGAAGGGAGATAGTTTTATTGAGGTAGGATACTGCTGAATCTTACAGGAATGTTTGATTCTCCAGAGAGGGAGAGAGAAGAAAGGTCAAAAGTAAAGGAATGCTGAATGAAGTAAGGAGAGAGACAGATACAGAATGATCTCTCATATTGGGCTACAAAAGAGACATAGTAAAGGATGAACAAATGGCAAAAGGCCACAAAACCAAAGAAATGAACTACATAAGCACTTATAGCAGGGAGAGAGTGGGGATAGATAGATGGGAGCAACTGAGAGACAGTGGCAGAGGGAAGCAAATTCTCCGGTGGAACATGTGGAATTGGAATGTTGTAGGCATGAAATCCTACGATGAATAGGGTTGTGAATCACGGTGACTAAAGTTTTTTTAAAAGTTAAAAATGAAAGGAAATGTGTGCCCTAAAGAAGGACACAGACAACACCAGGGTGGAATGCTATAAAATAAAGGAGAGAGTACGCAGCCAGTGTTGGGATGTGGTGACCTCAGAGTGCAGTATGCCAAACTGCTTTGGGAAAACTGATTTTATAGGTTCCCCCCACTCCCCCCTTCAAGCTGCCTCAGTTTGGGCTGAGCGTTGTTGCCAGAGAGAAGTCAAGGAGAAGATCTTTGAGCTCTGGTTTATCTTCTACATTTATAGTCCTATCAGATCTTTGTTCCTGCTGAATTGTCTCCTTGAGGGCATCTGACCTCTTAGTTTGGACCAGGTCATCTTGACTTAGAGCCCCAGACAGGTCATAATTGTGGAATGGTTATTTGAGAGTCTAGGGTTTGGACAGAGAAGGCAAATCCTTTCCAGTTTCCATCTTGATTTTATGTTTTTTTAAAATGAATTTTTTATTTTCCAGGGAACCTTTCCTCACTACCTATTTCACCTTGCATGTGTGAGGCCCTAGGCTCTATACCAAGGACTAGAAAAAATTTTATGTGTTTTTTCAGTATATGTAAATAGAGGTGATTTTTAATGTGGTTGGTTAGAAAATGGCTTTGTGTTGTGAGAACACTGCCAGGAAATGTAACTCAGGAAGTTTCCATGGGAAAATACATAGAGTAAGTAGCTAACTTCTAACTGGGTGTAAGTGGTTTCCCATCTCTACCCCAATTGTGTGTTGTGTGCCATTGTTCAGGAACCATTAACTTATACCTTTTTTCTACATCCATTTATGATATATTGTTTCTAGAGGAGTGTGATGTTTTACTTGTTCCTTCTTGGTGGAGGTACAAGTAATATGTTTTCTAACAAAGATGGATTCACAATTTTGTGCAAATCCTAAATTATCTTCCTGTACTTTATTTTTAATTTAAATTTTAATGTAGTTTTAATAATTTAAAGAACCATTATTTACAAATTTATTGATAGTTGAGTTTTAGAGACATAATATCCTATAACCAATCCCACCTCTGTATCAACTACATCTCAGCCCCCACCAACCATCTTGACAGGCAGATTTTAAAGTTTGGTGATGATAGTTCGGGTTCATATTTTCAGTGTTATTGAGTCTGTGTTTTGGCTATACAGCTATACCACCCCCCCCACATTACCAGTGCATCCAAGGCCCCTGACTTCTGTTCCCCCATTACTTCCCATTCTTATCTTTTTCCTTCCCCACATGATTTTTTTCCTTCTCCGGATAAGGATCATCCCAACACTCGGGGATTGAGAGTGATCTATGCATTCTCCCCTTTAATAGATTACACTTTAAAAGACGTTCACCAGCTATAAAGAGAGCTCAATCTGACTGTTTTTTCTCAGTGTGCTTGTTGGAGTGAGCTCCTTGCAGGTAAATTGCATGTACATTTTGCCTTTGCAGATCTGATTTTACTTTGAGTTCTTTATTTTTCTGCCCTGGCATGCATTTTTAATCTTAGAGCAGCAGCAGAGAAGAGTAAGTCAGCCTGAGGCAGTTTGGAGTCACTCAGGGCCAAAACAAAGGGTTTTTTTTGTTATGTTGTTATGGCATGTTTAGAATTTCCCTAGATGTTCTAGTAATAAATTTTAAATGTTATATTTTAGTAGCTTAAATACATTTTCCATTTTAACTTTTCAAAAATTATTTTCCCTTTGATCACTTATTCCGAATATAATCTTCTGAAAAACAAAAATCTGCTGCCTGCAATATTAGCTTCTTCATAGAAAAGAGCCAAGGGTTTAACTTCATTAATTTATATCTGTTGACTGATAGCTTAATTGCAATTTGACTGAAGCTCATTCACTTAAACTTATGCTACCACAATTAGCATGTGTCTGTTTGAACTTTCACTCTAATTAAGAAACGAATGTTTTAATTTTCCTCTTTTTTGTTTTTGTTTTGGGGCCACACCAAGTGGTGGTCAGGGCTTACTCTTGGCTCTGCCCTTAGGGATCACTCCCGACAGTGCTCAGGGGATCTCATATGGGGTACCATGGACTGAAACCAGGTCAGCTGCATGCAAGGTAGACATCCTATTCTCTTTATTATTACTTTGCTCCCTTAAAGAAATTTCAGATATCAGTTTGGTGAGCAGATAAAATGCAGAGAGTTTTAAAAGTTACAGACTTAGTTGAGAGTTGCGTTAGGGGAAAAATAAGAAACAAGAGATTGTCCAGGGAATCTCCAGAAGATTCCCTGTGCCTAAAATAAGTAAATCACACCTGATGTAGTGGGAGATACTGGTGTCTTTAATTTGTCATTAAATTCATCCTGAACCCAGAAATACTTGGCTGTAAAAGATCTTAAATAATAGTTACTAAACCAAGTTATATTTCCCCCATCTAATCATCTAATATGTAGTTTAAACTACATCAATGTTGTGGGTTGAATTGTGTCCACCTAAGACATGTTGAAGTCATAAGCACCACCCCACCCTCCCATTGCTCCAGGCACCTATAATATAATCTTAATGGAAATAGCATTTCTGCAGATATAATTAACCTTAATCAAGACAAGATGAGGTCATACTGGATTAGGGGTGTGTCCTAGTCCAATGACAGGTTTCCTTGTAGAAGAGGGAAAGTTGAATAAAACATAACACACCAGGGAGTCTATCATACGAGCATGGAAGAATCCAAACAATGCCAGGGATAGCTTATATATGGGTAAATGCAGAATAAGAGTTGAAGATTTTAGTTTCCTTAATGAAAATAAGAAGAGATGACCCCCCCACCCTTTTACTTCCAGCATTTACTTTAGAAAATTTTATCTTTTTATAATGTATGTAAGTCTCCTTAAAAGTTGATGACTGGGTAAAGAAACTTTGGTACATCTACACAATGGAATACTATGCAGTTATTAGAAAAAATGAAATTATGAAAATTTTCTATAAATGGATGGACATGGAGAGGATCATGTTGATATATATACATATATACTATATATAGTATATATTATATATAGTATATATAGCATACATTATATATATACTATATATAGTCAAGCAAAACATGAATCAGAAGGTCTCGTCAAAGGTGGAATCTACTACAAACGTTTGGAGTCAGAGGTTAGGTAAGACAGAGAAGGGAACAGTGTGCTAATAATTGCCAAAAGTGATAATACCAGCCTAGAACTGAACATTGAATACAGGCAAAAAGATACACATGATAACCTCTAAATGTATGCCTTGTAATCCACAGTGTGTAAGAGAAGGAAGAGAAGAGAGATAGAAAGAGAAAGAGAGAAAGAAAACAAAATTTTCTTAGGAAATTTTGTTTTAAATTTCCCTAATAGTAGCAACGATTAGAGCTAGAAAGAGACAAGGAAGCATCCTCCACAGAGGTTTCAGAGGAAGTATGTTGATTCTGTACTGCTTTCCTTCTTTCTCTGAGAGCCAAAATTTTTTGTTAATTGCTTTAAACCACCCAATTTGTAGTTGAATTTTCTTTTATTTTGTGTTAGTTGTCCACAGCAGTCCCAGGGAATGAACATAGTACTGCTGGGCACTCTGGTCCATGAAGACCAGAGCTGCCAGAGCTGCCTGATCTCTTCATGTATTGAGGCGCACAGGGGTTGTTCTGCTTTTGTTACAATACTGTGAATTTTATTTTGTTCCATTTTGGGCCAAACCTGGCAATGTTCAGAACTACTGCTAGCTCTGTACTCAGGGATCATTCCTGGCAGGATGTGGTATCAGGAATTGAACCAAGGTCTGACATGTACACGTCAATTGCTCTACCCAATGTAGTATCTCCTTGGCCATATTCACCACTTTGAACTCTCTCTCCATGGTAAACACACACACACACACACAGAGAGAGAGAGAGAGAGAGAGAGAGAGAGAGAAAGAGAGAACACTGAGACACAGACCAATAAGTAGGAGAAATTATGCATACACCTAAGCTAAGATTCAGGCAACTGAAGAACTGGGTGTACCCACCTGTTGTCCCTTCATGAAGAATCTCAAAGTTTCACTGGAACTCCTACATAAATTTTATAGGGTAGAGTTCAAATGTTACATAGCCACTTCTGACCTTTTGGAGAGGTATTTTTTATTACTGTGGGCACGTGTACACAACCAAAAAGTAAATTTCTCTGCTAAGAGAAGAAAGACCACTTTCAAACTTACAAAGACTACTTGTAAGTTCTGAATGTTCTAATCTGCTCTTTCTTAATTTTTCCCTGAGTACATTACTGATTCTTAGTTTCCTAACCCAAATTGGCTCTCATATACTTTATGTTTCCCCAGGATAGAGAAATCCAAATGGTGTAATTTCTATGAAATCTGGTTATTTGGTTAATTTAAACAAATTTTCATGTAATACCTAACTTCCTTAATTTTCAATCGATAATCTGAAATGTACTAACTCAATTAAAAAGTCAGTCTCACCTCAGGTAGTGAGATTTTCAGCAGGGTGACATTGGAATTTCTTCCTTAATTTAGTACTGCTGATATAGATTTTCTTTTGAAAACGGAATTCAAGGACAAATGAAAAAAAAACTTGTGTTTAAAAGCCATATATGAACTAACTAAAACAAATCATGCATATCTTTAGGATATATTATAGACTTTTAATAAAATTGTGTCTGCACAGTTCATAGTTTGAAAATATAAATTCAATCTTCAGACTATATTCTATACAATATTCTATACATTATAACTCATAGAATAATTTTGTAAATATTTTCATCTTTATTCATTCATTCATTCATTCGTTCATTCATTCATTCATTCATTTATTTATTTATTTGCTTTTTTGGGTCACACCCAGCGATGCTCAGGGTTACTACTAGCCCTTTGCTCAGGAATTACTCATGGCGGTGCTCAGGTGACCATATAGGATGCCAGAGATCGAACCCAGGTTGGCCGCATGCAAGGAAAATGCCCTATCTGCTGTGCTATCACTCTGGCACCAATATTTTAATCTTTAGCTTTTATAGGGGTTGATATGGCAAGGCACATCCATTGGTGCTTGGACTATTGCTCAGGATTGAACCTGGTTCTCTTGAATGCAGAGCATGTACTTAGCCAGAGGAATGATCTCTCCAGTTTTATTGTTGCTATTGTTGTTTTGTGCCTCCCTGGTGGTGCTCAGTTCACCCAGGAGGTAGACAGTGTTGTTAGAGAAGTCATGTGGTCCTGGGGATTGAAGCCAGGCTCTGCTAATGGAACCATGCAATCCAAACCTTTGAGATAGATCTTCAGCCCCTAATCTTTAGCTTTTATTGCTATAAAATTAATGTATTGTCTTAAAAATCTTTGTCTAAATTTAGCTGTTTATGCAATATCAGTTTTAGGGATTATAATGAGATTTTTCAGTTTCTCAGCTCTCTTCTTCAGTTTCCAATTATCTTGTAATTCTCATGCCAAATAAAATTTCCATTTGTTATACAAAACATTTGAAAAGCATTTAATTTGTATTCATAGTACATCTTTGAATGAAAAGATTTTTCCTCCTCCTTTTTACAAGTGTTTGAGTCCTCAGTTGAGTTCTCCTCCCACTTTACTCTTAGCGTGTTTCTGTTTTGTTTCAGCAGTGTGTGCAGCACATTCTTGTTTGCATTAAAAAGCTGTCATATGGATTGTTTTGACTGTTTCCATGACATGCAAATGGACTAGGATTTTGAAAAATGTTCTTGGCCTCAAAACAAATCATATTTATTTACACATCTAGGTAACAGGCCTCCTTTTAAACTTTATCACTTCTGGCTGAAAAGAGAATTTAAAAATATTTATGAGAGGTTGGTAAAATTTCTGTTAGCTCTGCTAAATATCACTATGAACTTTTACCTACTTTATAGCTCTTTTGTTAATAGCAATAATAACTGGAACAAAGATGATCACAGACTGTCTACAGTTACTGGACAAGCATATTGACAAATGAAACTGGAAACTTAATGGAGAGGGCCATAGAAATTAATATTTACTCTAAAATTCCCTGAGGGTACTCTAAGGACCCAATAACCTTTTTGGAGTAGCAGAAAGTGTAAAATGAATGAGATCCTTCATTTCAAAATTAGTGCTAATAGTGATTTTTCCATACTCATCAAAAGTCAAAGCAAGCTATGACTATTTGGTCACTCTTTGTTTGGAGATGATATTTGAGGCCTTCTAAGAAAGGTGTTCAAACAAAACTTTAGGTGGACTGTAATGAGAAAGAAATGGAATCAGATAGTTAATTATGCTATCATTGAACAACTTCTGGAAATACTGGCTAAAGTAGTAAATTTAATAGATAATTGGAGAATGAAGAAATAATGAATGATGAGATAAAGTAGGGGAGAGGGAATTTTTGAGCAGGCATGTAGTGAAGTAGTGAACAGATGATGTAATTGGTGGGAAGTTATCTTGTGGGAATGCAGATTTTTACAGGACAAGGTTTTCAATAATCTTGTTTGTCAAAGCAAAGTTGGATAAATACGTGAATTGAGCAAGGTTACATAGAGGTTGTTTTGAGTTGGGAAAGGAACATAGTCTCTAGATTTTTATCATGCTTATCCGGACCCCCCGAACCCGAACCAAACACACCACCAAAAACACACCCACACAAGCCAACAATACAGCCAAACTGACCTTCAAGTCAATGAAACATATCAGGAGGTCTTGTCAGGTGGAGATTATCACAAACGTGGAGTCAGAGTTTAGGTAAGACAGAATGGAACAGGCTAACAATAGTCGGACTAATCCAACCTAGAACTGAGCATTAAATAGAGCAAAGGATACATGACAACCTTTTATGTATGTTCTGTAATCCATAGTCTGGAAGGAGGAAAGAGAAAGAGAAAGGAAAGATAAAAACCTGCCATGCATGAGGGAGACCGGGTGTGGTGGGATGGGCACTGGTGGAGGGCGGTGCGAAACACTGTATGACCAAAACCCAAACATGAACTTTTAATTGTATATCTTTTTATTTGTATATCTCACGGTGTATAATAAAATACTTAAAAAAAAAAATAAAATCCGGAAACTGTCTCATGTCAAGAAAGTTGATTGACAATCCTGAATCAGGTCCTTCAGTTTTATAATGTGGATGAAAAATTCATACAACTGACAGTCTCCTAGTATGATAGATATGTAAGGAGACATGATAAGATAGTGTACATCTAATAGCAACATGTTTATTTTAAAACCAAAATAACAAGTTAGAAGAATAAGAGTGATTTGCTTGAAGTATTTCAAATAGTTGGAATTTGAAACTGGAATTTTCACCCAGAATTTCAGATTCTTAGTCCTATTTCTCTGTGGCAGTAACAGGTAGGAGAAGGTGATAAGGTGAATGTCACAGTAAAGTTCTATGGTTCATAACAGCTTTCTACACTGTTTAGAAAACTGGAGAGTACAACTGATGTGACCCTAGTTTACTTGGGAAAGACAAGGAGCTTGGTTTTGTAGGTATGTTCTGAACCAGAACATACCATTGTTGTAAGTAGTAAGGCAGGCCCAGCCCTTCCTGACATGGGAGGATGCCCCAAACCAATAAGGGCAAATTAAAGCACTCAGTGGAGGAAGCATACCTTTATCAATCAGATAAATAGTAGTATTGGCAGCTTGAGGTGAAACCTGAATTGGTAAGGGGCTGAGGCTGAGATTGGTGGAGTACTCTCGAAGTACATTCATAATATTAAAAGTAACCATTTTTTAAATGGGGTAAATCTGTGTACATTGAGAGAACACTTATATAGAACGTTAGTAAAGAATCTTTGGACAGAGCAGAGTTTAACAGAAAAAGAGGAAAGATTACCCATTTAAACTATAAAAGCATAGGATAGAATAATTTCCCTATGAAGACTGGGGAAGATATACTGAACCACTGTCTGGGATTATATAGGGAAACCACTTTAAAAACCCCGAACACTTTTAGAATTCCTGAAAAATGACAGAAAAATTTGGTGGAGAGTAGATTTCCTGTAAATGCTCCTTTATGTTTCTAGGGTACCGTTTTGAAAGGGAATAAACTGTTCAAGAATGAGAGTGAAAATTGTCTTGGCGTGAGAAAAGGGAAAAAGCAGCCCTGTAATTTATCAGGCTGGGAGCACAGATCCAGATAAGAATCTGCAAAACTAACAAGAGACATTCATCCAAGGTCATTCAACAACTGCCAAATGCTGTATTGACCCTTTCCTTGAGATATTGTACTTACTTCTTCAGTGATGGTCCTAGATCTGATTTTTTATACCCTTCTATTACTAATAAGCCAACCTTGCCTCCTGATAGTAAACAGTCACTAATATCTGTTGTTTCCCACCCATCTTACTCCAGAAACACCAAGTAATACAGAACTCTTTCTTAATTTCCTTACAGTCTCCTATGAATATTTCAAAGAAGCCAAGCTTCAGGTAAGATATTTTTCTTCTTCCCCTTGTTGAAACACATGGTATGGTTACTCTAGAGTACCCTTCCTTACCACACCTGGTGAATACGCCAAGGTATGTCAGACTGTGGACTGATCCCTGGTACTATTTATTTGATGAAGCCTTAGCAATTTTTAAGTAGATCTAGTGAGCTTGGTTGGAGATTTGATGGTGTTCTGTTGATGAATCTATTGGAATTTCCAAATCAATTATATTTGATTTCCACAGGTATGAAAGACTCCAAGATTCCCTCAGGAATATCTGCAAGGGTAATTTGCTTGTTAATGATGGAATAGGGATTTGCTTTTCTAGCCTAAATATTTTGGATACTGCTTTTTATTTTGGATTAGTGGGAAATTCATGATGGTCACTTTAGTAATTGCCACCTCTATTTCTGAAAACCATATTTTCTGAGAATGCAGAATATGCCAGGCAGTGTGCCTGTGGCTTCTGGACATTATTCATTTAATCCTCTTAGTATTTCATTTTTAGATAGGCCTGAGAGGTTAAGTTACTTCTCATTGATAAGCAGCTGAGTTAGAATTATTAACTGAGTTAAGGTTATTACTTGAACCCAGACTAATCTGACTGTGTACTCTTGGTCTTCATTGCACTGTTTTTACAGACTCTGAGTAGCTGTCTGTATGGAAGGTAGCAGGCTTGAGCAGCATGTCGTCACCATCTTCTTCCCATGCCTTACCTTAGATAAGGTTTTGAACAATCTTTTAACTTTTAATTTCCAAATATCTTCAATCAAAAAGTATCTGGTTTTCCTGAAGTAGTCCCTAGTATCCTAATTAATGTGGAAGTAGCTGTCTATACGTTGTGCTCTAGTTCTGGGTTACACTTGCCATGATCTTCTCCTTGTCTCCATTCCACACAAACACCCCAAAAAAGATGTTAATCTCTAGTAAATTGACGTTGTATCTCAAGTTTGGTGAGTTGAACCAAAATAGTCGATGTTAAAACAAGTATTGATGAAGTATTAACAAGTAATAATCAGATATCTCTAAATCAAATAAGTCTTCCTAACCTAAACACGTTTTTCCTACATATCTCTCATCATTGGGTAGCTTCTGCTATTCTGCTTTTTGGGTTCATTTTACAGAAAACTGTTCTTTTTTTTTAACATTTTATTATACCACCGTGAGATATACAATTACTACATTGTTCACACTTGGAGGTTTCGGTCACACAGTGTTCCAGCACCCCGCCCTCCACCAGTGCCCATCACCCACCACCCATGTCCCCAATTCCCTCCCCCCTCCCACGTCCTGCCTAAATGGCAGGTTCTTTATCTCCTCTCTCTCTCCTTCTCTCTCTCCTCCTTCTGCTACACATTGTGGGTTGTACTACTACATACACTTAGAAGCCATCATTTGCATTTTTTTGTCTGTATTTAATGCTCAGTTCTATGTTGGTATCAGACCTTTTGACATTTATTCACACATGGAGTTCCCTTCTCTATCTTACCTAACCTCTGACTCCCACGCACTTGTGACAATTTCCACTTTTGGTAAGATCACCTGGTATACTTATGTCATGCAAATAAATGCAGTCATTCTATGTCTCTCTCTCTTTCCTTCTGACTAATTTCACTCAACATGATTCTTTCCATGTCCATCCATTTATAGGCAAATTTCATAACTTCATTTTTCCTGACAGCTGCATAGTATTCCATTGTGTAGATGTACCGCCGTTTCTTTATCCAGTCATCAGTTCTCGGGCATACTGGTTGTTTCCAGGTTCAGGCTATTGTGAATAGTGCTGCTATGAAAATAAAAGTGCGGATTGTTTTTCCGCTGTGTGTTTTTGGCTTCCCAGGGTATATTCCCAGGAGTGGTATGGCTGGGTCAAAGGAGAGCTCAATTTCTAGTCTTTGGAGGAATGTCCATATTGAAGAAAACTATTCTTAATGTGGTAGAAGTTACCTAGAACATGGCACCAGTTGGTTCTCAGATTGGTATTGCTTGTGGCATGGTGGTACAGTTCTCAGAATATTTACTCAACAGGCACCAGAACTTTCTTTTCCTTAGGAATGCTCATAGGTTTACATTGTTTCAGTGGACTAGTAATTCCATGAGGACCAGGAATGAGTGCAGGCTCTTCCCTTTCCCTATCCTTCCTAAAGAACTCAGGAGCAAGCTCCCAGAATGCCTGCTGCTTATAGATCACTCCGCCTCTCTCATTAGGTTTGAGTTCAGGACATTTTTCCTCTTGTTATTTTATCTCTGCTAATCTTGTTACTCCACTGGAATTTAGTGAAAACTTAGCCACTGAAAAAATGATTCTCCTGAATAGAAATGAGAGAATTTCTGTTTCACAAGTAGAGAATTTGGATGTTAAGAAACTATAGCTATAAATCTTGAGATGCAGTGTGGGAAACATTTGAGACTCTTTACATGGTAATCTTGGATATTGGAAGGAATGGATTTATAGGGGGTATGCAGTAGGAAAATATGATATTAATTATGAACAATTTTTGGATAAATAAATGCTTAACAAGGTAAATGTATAATCTTGGCTGGAAGTTATAATCTTTGACCTAAAAGGCCTTTTTTCTATATCTAATTCATGGAATTAAAACAGTATTTGTGAATTGTGATGAAATGTGTCTAAAGATTATTGTTCCAGCGAAGTTCATAAGATCAGATGGTACTTTGAAATATATTCTTTAATAGAAAGCAGTATAGTTTGGTAGAACAAACATACAAACAACAACAATGCACACAAGATTTAAAATGTGAAATATCCGAAAGTTCCTACCATGTTGATATTTGTGATTTTGTGCAATCCGTGCCTCTGTAAACATTGCTTGTGACAGGACTTATGGAGATGTTACCAGTGCCCACTCGAGCAAATTGATGAACAATGGAAAGACAATGATCTACAGTGGTGAGAGAATAAGAGCTCTCTCACTTTTGAGAGTTTTTGTTAATATTAAATAACATACCATAAGTATGATGTGTATATATAGGAGTATGCTGGGTCTCCTGAACAAACCCGGGAGCAGGGTATAGGAATACCCTTCTTCCCTGGGGGATCAGCGGACAGAGAAAGACACGAGAATCCAGCAGAGTTTTAAAATACTTTACTCACACTTGTTCTGGTATACAATCCACTAACAGGAAAACCCCAGACTTTAGGTTCCTGGCTGAGCAATGGCCATGTGTAGGTTTAGAATCCTAGGCCAAGATGGCCCCTACCATATGCTAAGGCCCAACAGAGAAGAGAATGGAGAGGAGAGCAGAGGCAGAGAGCAAGGAGGAGAAAGAAGAAGAGTAAAGGCTTGGAGGAAAGCAGGCTATAGCTTTTATAACTTTTCAACCCTGACTGGCCCACATCAATGGAAATCAGTTTGGGCCAATTTCCCTCAGGTAACTTCTCCCAGGATACCACTTAGCCCCATTGTAATGTTAATATTGCCCCTGCCAAGGCTGCAGACTCTTGGTTTTCCACCTGGCCCTATGTAGATTGGGGGAAAAGGGTATGTACCTGTACCACTGGATATTCTACAGCCAGGTATATATTTCTCCAAGCCTTCACAAGATTCTTATCTTTACTTCATAGTTTTTTTGTATACTAGCCTTTAGATTTATTAGAGAGCCGGGCTTGCTTGCTTGGAGGCAAACAGCATCTCTTTCTCTGATCTAATTACTTAGAGATCCAACATAGCCAGGTGAAAAATACTGATAATATCTGTCTAGTCCCACGATGATTGTGGTAGCATGAGAGAAAATCTTTATACCAGCTAATATAGAATACATGGTAAGATATACTGCTACATAAAGTCACAGATCCAAACTGTTTTCCATCCCTATTGGCAAAATAGCCTACAGGAGATAAATCCAAACAAGGTGCAGAGGCTTTGGGCAACAGTATACTGCAACATGTATAGAAGATAAGAAAGGTAACTTTAATTATAATTAATTGAGTCCTATAAATAAGAGAGGATTCTGGGGTCAAAATATAGTGGTTTAAAGGAGAAAACAGCTAAATAGCAATACATAATGCTTTCAAATATAAAACACCTTTAAAGATCCATGTTAAAGCAAAATGGACAGTAGTTTTAAGTAACAAAAGATGCTTGGGGCCAGTATTGGAAACTGAAATAAAAATTGTTGACTCTTGATTAGGAAGAGGGGCCCACCCAGGCACTCCAGGGAACTTCTTTAGTCTCTAAAAGCATCCTGGCCCAGCTCTCTGGCAGACTGAATAGCTGGAAGAATTAGTGATGAGTTCACTGACCATTTGACTTTGTACAGCCATAGCTTCCTTCCCAGACATTTTAAAAGTTGGAAGTTTGTGAGTCTTTCTTTGCTATATAGGAAGGATTGTAGGAATATCCATAGAGTTTAATGACTAAAATTTGATACTATTTACAGTTATCTAGTTGTGCTCAACTAAGGTCAAGAAAGGAAGGGACTAAGAACTCAGATTTAGATATATGATTTAACTATTTCATAAGCATTTTCATGATGTTGCAAATTTTGCACAGGTGGGTATTTGGTCAGTGAACACTGTGGTTCACATTTTCATAGTATGGCTGCTGTCACTAGTCTATATCATTCGGAACATATTCCTCCTCTATGACAAAAAATGTCCTTCAATAAAATAGAAAAGAATCTTCTCCAAATACTGTTTAAAACAACAAAATTGGTCGTAGAAAGAGAGAGAGAGAGAGAGAGAGAGAGAGAGAGAGAGAGAGAGAGAGAGAGAGAGAGAGAGGGTACAGTGGATTGGGCATCTTGTATGTGGTTGACCAGGGTTCTATCCCAAGATCCCATTGGTCTACTGAACACTGCCAGGAATCCTGAGTGCAGGGCCCGGAATAGCTCCTGAGCATTACTGGGTGTCACCCCTAAACAAAAACAAAATACACCAAAATCATCAACAATGTTAAACTCTCCCCTATTCTTTAGTTTTCATTGTTCCCTCTTTTTGTTGGACCACATAATGTAGAAGCATGGTTGTTGACTATTGTATTTGAACTATTCTTTTCCTGTATTAGATTGTAAGTGTTGGCTCTATATTAGCATTTTTTAATTTTTTGTTTTTCTCATACCATTTATCTTTGATCATGCTTATTAAATTATTATTATTATTATTTAATGATTTTTGGCACAAATGTTCAAATTATGCCATGTCAAAATGAAGAACATTTATTTAATAAGTAAAAACTAACTTGTAAGGAAAGTATAGAAAATAAGCATTCTTGTTTAAATGATTATAATTTTATTTCCATTTAATAGAAATTTGATTTTGGTTAGTCAAGCAAATAAATGATCTGTTTTACCAAAGTCTTAGAAAGAAAGGATTCCACCATGATTCTTTTAAGTTTTAAGCAGATGTGTTTTATTTTGGGATTTTGTAGTAGTAAAAGATCTTGCCTCTGTTTTCTTTTTTTTGCAGGGATTGGTACACCAGGCCAAGCTCAGAATTTACTCCTGGTAGGCTTGGGACATCATATGGGGTGCTGGGGATCAAACTTAAGTCAGTTATATGCAAGGCAAGAGCTTACACAATTGTGAGCTCAATTGCCTTTTGTTTTTTATTTGAAAAAAACATTTTATATTATCTAGTGATTATCTGCTGATTGATTTTTTATTGATGAAGATTCTGTAGTTTATAAACTATCAGTAATGGTTTATCATGCACGTGATCCCAACACCACACCCATCACCATATACCTACACCCTTCTCCCAAGGACTCTCCTAAGTCCTCTCCCAAGGAGTCTCCCAAGGACTCTCAAACCCTCAGCTAACCCAATCAATTGTGTCTTCCCATTATGTTGCCTTTGGACTTTATTGCTGAGAAGAATTCATGACTAGATTGATTTACATCCACTAGATGGCAGGCAATCTTAGAAAAAGAATACCTGAATTGTGGTGATTTTGGGGGTGCTGGTACATTTTCACCATATAGTCTCAGTCAATAGGCTTTACCAGTAACTCCTTAATTTCTATAAAATTCTTCAGTATTAGCTTTCCTGAGATTCTAAAAGCGATTGCAAAACATTCCATGAGATGTACTGGCCAGACATTTTTTTCTACAATCACATCTAACTCTAGACTAACCTTTTATTCCTCCCTGATTTTCTTAAATTTAGTGTCCTGATCTATAATGAGAATTGTAATTATAATGAACATATGTATATAAACTCATACTTAAAGGAAACATAAACCTGAAATTTAAAGTTTAAGAATTATGTTTAGAAGCTGGAGAGATAGCATAGCAGGTTATGCATTTGGTTTGCATACAGCTGACCTGGGTTCACTCTCCAGCACTGCATAAATTCCCGAGCACTATGAGGAGTAATCCCTGAGCATAGAGTAGGATTAAATCCTGAGCACAGCCAAGTGTGGCATAACCCTTTACCTCTGCTCCCATACACACCAAATGAAGAATTAAAATCACTGGAGTGAAAATAAGTTTTGTCTGTATTTAAGGGCTCTTTCAGAGAGCATGGGAAAAACCGCTAATGTTTGTTCAAACTATATGTTTTAGATGACTGTAAACACTCTCAGATAAATTTCCATGGGACCTCTGTCTTGGTATTGCAGGGTATTGCAGGGTCTCAAATCACTTTGTTTACTCTCAATGTTATTTTGTTATAATGTTGATGATAAAGGACCAATTCCAGTTAAGGTTGAAGGGAGAGGATGTTCTTCTAAGGCCTGCTGTCATATGTGTTTTGCTTTGCTTAGAGTAGTGTTTTTCGAGAACTATGGACAAAGTTTAATCGTAGTCAGAAAAGTGCTAGTTTTTGTGCATCTTTACTATTATGACCAGTCTCTCTGGACTTAGCTATGTATATTTTCTAATTTATTTTACTACAATATTCGTATGTGGTTGGTTTTCCAGAAGTGAAAGTAAAATGCTAAGCAAAATGAATGAGATTAGTTTAATTTTTTCTGACTTCAGTAGCTTCTTTGGAATCATACTTTCCTTGTTACTGTTTAAGAGTCTAAGGTGAGTGAACTAATTTGCCAGTTAATTTATGGCTTTCAAATGTATTGTAGTATTTAGAATTTATCCGTGCTATCTTAAAATTGCAAGGCATTTTATGATATATGGTTAATTACCAAGTTCATAATTATTGTCTTCAAATTAGTAACCATAATTGATTTAGTTAATTGAAAGTGAAAAGAAAAACTAACAAATTCAAACCATAGCTAGAATAGGGCTTCTGATAGTTTAGAGTTAACAGTAGTTTACATAATTATTATACTCTTCAGAGGAGATTGGATTTCAAATTTGAAAAATCATGAGGACAGAAATGAATAGCATATATATCACACCTTTATGACCCAAGATTTCTTCCTGACAGTGTGTTGAACTGTAAGTAAGGGGTGAAGTACCTGAGAGCACTTCCCTATTTCTGACATTCCACAGCTGGTAAGGATATTTTTTGTTTGTTCTGGGGGCCACATCTTGTGTACAGGGCTTATTCCTGTTTCTGTGCTCCAGATCACACCTGATAGTGTTTGGGGAGACCATAAGCAATCAATGCTGGGGATTGAACCAGGGTTGGCTGCATATGATGCCTTATCCCCTGAACTAACATTTTGGCCCTCTCTTTCTGACTCATTTCACTCAGCATAATACTTTCCATGTCCATCCATTTATAAGTGAATTTCATGACTTCATGATTATAATAATTATAAAAATATAATGATTTATAATTATATAATTTATAATAATTACAAAATAATTATTTGCTTCTTTTTACTCTAGTGAAAGAGACTAAAATTATTATCTAAAAGATAATTTGTAGAGCAACAATTATCCAAGTACATAAAAGCAAGAGATACATGGGGCAGAGCTGCTATCGGCTCTCCCTGTGCTCTGCTGATCATGAGGTGTCCAGGAGGGAGGGCAAGCTCTGGCCCTGGCCAGTCATCCAAATAGAGCCTTGGAAGTAGCCAGAGGAACCCCTGAACCATGATGGCAGCCATTCTCAACATCTGGACTCCACAGCTCATCAGACCTCCACCTAAGAGAAAAGGTGATCTCTATCCCAGCTCATCAGAGTCCCACCCTATTGAGAAACCTATTTTAAGCCCAGATATGCTGAACTATAGACACAGATACACGGGGGCAGAGCTGCCACCGGTTCTCCCTGTGCTCCACTGATCATGAGGCATTTGGGAGGGGAGGGTGGGCGAGTTCTGGCCCTGGCCCACCATCCCAGTAAAGCCACGGAAGAAGCCAGAGGAATCCCTGCACCATGATGGCAGCTATTCTCAACATCTGGACTCCACAGCTCATCAGAGCTCCACTGAAGAGAAGTTGATCTGAAGCCTGGCTTGTCAGAGTCCCACTCTATAGAGAAGCCTATTTCAAGCCCAGATATGCTGAACCAGAGACACAGATACACAGAGCAGAACTGCTACTGGCTCTACACTTTGTTGTTCATTAGTAAATGAATGAACTGAGAGCCTACCTACTTACTACTACCAAGAGTATCCCACCCACTCAGCAGAACCTGGCAAGCTACCCACGTATTCAATATGCCAAGAACAGTAACAATGATGGACCTCATTCCCATGACCTGAAAGAATGGTTTGAGGCTCTTGGTATTCCTGTAGTGAGTAGATGCCCTAGGGCTACTCTAGCATGCGACAGGATGTATGGAGATGTTACTAGTGCCCGCTAGAGCAAATCAATGAACAGCGGAAAGACAAGTGATACAATGCTACAAGGTCACATTGCTGAGGATCTTCTTTTTAAAAAAATATTTATTTCTGTTTTGGGGGACATACCAGCAGTGCTTAGGGTCTACTCCTTGCTCTGCTCTCAGGAATTACTCCTGGCAGTGCAAGACCATATAGTATGCTACTGATCAAACCAGGTTGATTGTGTGCAAGACAAGCACTTTACATGCTGTACCATCTCTCTGAACCCTAGGATCTTCTTTGACATGACTTCTGGTGAGAAATTAAATCCACAATAATGCTGTAGATTTAGAGCAAAGGACACCTTGAGGCATAATTAATTTGTCTCTCCTTCTTAGCTCATGGTTTTAGTTGGATGCCTATGGGTTATCAGAATATGAAATAAATTTCTTAGCATACAATATGCTTTAGGGATATCTTCCAATTTCATTGTTTGTATTAAAAAATACCCCCAATCATCAATTAAAATTGATTGGGGTATTTTTAATACTACACAAAATAAGATAGAAACAAATTATGGTATGTGATATAATATTTAGATCTATGTTCCTTTGAATTGCTTGTATGACCTGCAAGCCTGGTAAGATATTGTAGAATAGTAGATCTTCAAGTATGATTCCTGCATCTTCAGAAATAATACTACTTGGGAACTTGTTAGAGATGCAAATTCTTAAATTGAACCCCAATTCTACCCTGGAAGTAGAACTCAGAAACCTATGTCTTAGTAAGTCCTTCCATTGAATTTAAAACACTAAAGTTTGAGAAATATTATTTTAGAAGAATCATTTTCATTCTAGAATAATAGATCTAGATTTTTTGTATTCAGTGATCAAGTGCTTTGTTAATAGGAAGAACATTAAAGAGCAACTAGTGAAACTTTACCTTTTCCAACATGCTTTTGCATGCCCATTGAACATATTTCCATTGCCAGTATATTTGGCAGGAATGGAGTGAAGCTGAAGGAGACAGATTACAATCTTCGAACCAGTGAATAAATTAAAGTTCCCTGCATTTGTTGAATTACAGCCAGGAAAAAAAAGTGGGGGACCCTTTCCAAGTCTGAGCAAAACTACAAGTGGATAGGAACTACGTGTTCACTAGGATAGCGCTTAGAATAGGCCCAAACCATGGGCCTGGAGAGATAGGCCAGTGCGTAGGCATTTTACTTTAATGTGGCCACCCTGGGTTGGATCCCCAGTGCTTTATATGGTCCCCTAAGCCTGCCCAGAGTGAACCATGAGCACAGAAGCGGAAGTAAATTTTGAGTAGTGCCATGTGAGCCCCAAACGCCCCCAAAACTCAAAAACTAGAATAGGCCCAAACCATAAATAAAGTACTACTCCCCATGTGTTGCAAATTGTGAGTACTAATTCTATCCATATAAGTACCAGGTGGTTTTTATTTGTGGCTGGATCTGTCTTACCGGTACTCTGTGTTCCAGAGAGTAAAGATCAAAGCATTTATAGGAAATCATTTCTCATAATTTCAGAAATGTATAGCCAAGTGATGAAGTGTTCCTTGGTATTGCCATTAATTTTCTATTACTAAAGTACTTATGTTTCTCATATATAAAAGATATTTCTTTTATGATATAATAGAAGCAGAAGTTCTAAGTAGGGCTTAAACCTAGTACTTACCTTTAAGTTGTTAATATTCTCAACATGTTTATTATAGCCATTGAAGAGTACATTAGTTATAATTGATTCAAGGGACAGATTCAGCATGACTCTCTTTTGCCCAGAATTTTCAGTTGGTGATTGCTGATATATATTTAACTTGTAAGTAGTTGATATTTGATAGAACTCTTCAGAGATCTGGGAATATGTGTTGGGTATCCTGACATAGTGCCAGTTCCCTGGCAGAAGAAGGAGGAAACATATTTTCCACCTGAGGCCTAATGTGTCCCATCTGGGATATATAGCTATTTCAATCTCTCAGTAATCTCTGGTCCTGCTTTATGGATCTTAATTTACCAAGTCAATCCCACATATGTTGCTGTCATTTCATAACCCCTCCTCTGCTCCCTCAAGTTTTGCATTGCATTTGGGAATTAGAAAAATGTCAGCTTGTTCTAGAAACACATTATTATGAGTGTTATATATGAAGAATACATCTGGATAACTTTTTTCAAATAGTATCCTTTAAGATGCACACATGTTCTAAGAGTATTCCTGGCAACATGTCATCTCTGACATATAAGTCTGGGTGTCCTGGGGCTTCCTAAGTTTACTGTGTGTTGTTTCATTCTAGATCTCAGTCAATTTTCTTCCAGAGTATTCTGTAGGTACCACAGAATTAGTATTTTCTTTTTGTTATAGATTTTGTTGAAAACAGTGTTAGTACCAGGTATCCATCCATCCATCCATCCATCCATCCATCCATCCATCCATCCATCCATCCATCCATCCATCCATCCATCCATCCATCCATCCATCCATCCATCCATCCATCCATCCATCCATCCATCCATCCACCACCCATCCATCCATCCATCCATCCACCCCACCCATCCATCCATCCATCCACCCATCCATCCACCCATCCATCTACATCTATCTACCTATCTATCTCTCTCTACATATATATATTAAAATGAATTATTCTGAAAAGATACAGATTATAATAATAATCAGAAATGAATACTGGCTATTCCAAATAACTTAGTTGTCAATATAGATGTGGACCCCTATGATATCTGCATTTCAAAAATTTAAGTAATTTTGGTGCCATCTTTGATGAGAATGTCTTGTAGGAAAAGGGGAATTTACAGTGGTTTAGTAGATATGAGTCTTTATTCCTGGTCTTAATTCTGTGACTGACAGGTTCATTAAAACTGAGTGAGACAATTCCCTCTCTGGAACTGGACCTCTTTAATTAAAAAATCTTTCACCTTAACTCTTGGAATATTACTAGTGCTATTGAGTGATTGCTAATAATGAGTTTCATTTCTACTTTGCTCTTTCCCTACTTGCAGTCACATCAGAAATGAGTAAGAGGCAAAACAAAAGAAATGAATAAGAAAAAAAATACTTAGTATAGGTTAGAAAATGGAGGAAAAAAGAAGGGTTTTTATTAACTGATTTTTTTTTCAAGAGCAGTGTCATGCCCTGCTTTGCTTATATCATGACACTAACCATCAAAAAGTTTACCTTCTTGATAAACTAGCACATCTGTGGAATTTTTGTAGAGACTAAAAGACACACAAGATACACACAGCATCAATAATCCATCTTGATGGACTCTTGGGGGGTCCATCAAGGTGAATAGTTTGGGGAGTGAAGGTGAATAGTTGGTTGAGAGGTGTCTGAATTATTTTTTCTCATTTAAGAACATTTTTTTTGTTTGTTTTTGCTTTTTTGGGTCACACCCAGCGATGCTCAGGGGTTACTCCTGGCTCTGTGCTCAGGAATCACTCCTGGCACTGCATGGGGACCATATGGGATGTTGGGGATCGAACCTGGGTTGGCTGCATGCAAGGCAAACACCCTACCTCCTGGACTATTGCTCCAGTCCCCATGTTGGTTTTTTTAAGGCTTGTCAGGGATCACTGGGTACCCTGACAAAATCCGTGAGCAGGCAGGAGTCTCAGTGAAACCTCCACTTATTGGGGTACTCTGGGCACCCTGACAAATTCCAAGAGCAAAGCAGGAATCTCGCTGGCACCTCCACTTGTTGGAGAATGTTGAGCATTGGACAAAATCAAGGAGCAGGGTCAGAGGATCCTCTTATGCCCCAGGGATCAGCAGCTGGTGGCTGGAGAAAGATGCGAGAATCCAGCAAAGTTTGGTATACAATCCAACAACAGGAAAACCCTGGATTTAGGTTCCTATCCGGGGTTTAGAACCCTAGGTCAAGATGGCCAATACCATGTGTTAAGGTCCCAACAGGGAAGAAAGAAGGGAAGGAGAGCAGAGGGAGAAGGCAAAAAAGGTGAAAGGCAAAAGAGAAAAAGAGAAAGAAGAAAGCAGGCTACAGCTTTTATATCTTTTCCATACAGAGTCCCACACCAAGAGGAAGCAGTCGGGTTCAATTCCCCTTATGAAAACCTCTCCCAGGACCTCACCTAGGTCCATTGAAATGTTAATGCTGCCCAGCCAAGATCTGCCTTGAAAGTCCCCCTGCAGGGTAGAGTGGAGGAGGGGCATCTGAGATTAACTGTATTTCAGAATACAAAGGCAAGCATCTGTACCAATGGATATTCTACAGCCAAGTATACATTTTTTCCAAGCCTTCACAAGATTTTCACTTGTGAAGAGAATCTTGTGAAGATTCATAGTTTACACTTCATAGTTTTTTATATTAACCTTTAGACTTATTAGAGAGCCACACTTGCTTGCTTGGAGGCAAACAGCATTTCTCCCTGGTCTAATTACTTAGAGATCCAACACAGGTAAATATACTGGTAAGATCTAGCTAGTACCATGATGATTGTGGCAGCATGAGAGAAAATATTTATACCATCCAACATAGAATGCATGGTAAGATATACTGCCACTGATCAAACTGTCTGCAAAGTGGCCTGCAGGAGGCAACTCCAGTCAAGGTGCAGAAGCTCTGGGCAACAGTGTACTGCAACAAAGAACAAAGGCTCTGGATTTCCAAGGTCATTTTCAATTCCTAAGCCCCCTATTTACCATTTCTTGAATGTTCCCTAGTTCTCTGCTCTGAAACTTGATGACTTTAACCTTTTACCTAGCTCTTGTAAGCCCCCTGCTTCTTTCTCTATTACATATACTGGATTCTAGTCCCTGCATCTTACTTAAGAGGGAATGGACCTAATGGACTATATATTTTCAATTTTCAGAAAAATTAAAAATGACTTTATGGACTTCTGCAATTCGATTTTGAACATCAGTCTTGATGGAGCACGGGTTTTGTTGATCCTCTTTATTTGTAATGTGGACTTCAGATCACCATTGTTTCTAAAATTCAAGGAGACCTCTGGTGAATTCTTCAGCTCAATTTTTTTCTATGACAAATATAGAGAACTCAGAATTTTTCTGGGTGAATCATGAGAACTATTATTTGACAAACAGGAAAATAAATTTTCATTTACTTACTCTTTCAGGTTGCATAGTAAAACTTTTTAGAAGGTCGTAGTTATTTGACATATATTTCCCGTGGAATTAAGATTTATTAGTATTCTAGAAGCAAAATATTTTATAACAGGATTGGCCACATCAATGGAAAGGCTTACACATTACTTTTTCTTAATAGGTACTAACTATATAGCAAATTGCCTGTCACAGCTAATGGGGAAGTTAATTAATAGCTTGGTTGTAACACATGTAGTCATTCTTGAGTGTCCTCAGTTCATTTGTCCAAAAACAACCACAAAGATGAATTGCACATTGATTTACTGCTTATAATTTTGTAGTTTGTCGATGCTATTGTGGGAAGCAGTCAGTAATAATTTAAAATCAATTTGGAAATAGTTGGGTGGAACTATTTAGGCAAACTGATTTATAAAGCTGCAAAATTAAAACATTTGATTTTGCTCTATGAACTCAGATATTTGGGGGAAGAATGTTTTGGCTGAATTTTCGATAAGATTTCCAGTGTTTATTTCATTAAACATTTTCTTAAAGAAAGCCCAGACACCATCTTTATACCCTCCTCTGTTCCATGTTTCCCAATCTTCTAACCCACAGTCCCTTTTAAGCATAGGTCTGTTGTCAGTGCTCATCTGTTTATTATTTTTATTTCCTCTGTTTTTCCTGTTTTGTATTTTCTTCTGTGCACATGGGTGAGTAACTTCATTCTTGTCTATTTCCTTCTGATTTAATTTTATTTTGCATATCCACCTTGAGCTTTATCCATTCTATGGAATGGGAAAATTTTAAATTAAAAAAAAGGTTGAGTAGTATTGTATAAATTAAGCCCATTTTAATATTTTTTTGTTTCTATTCTGTTTTATGCAGTTTACTTTTCACAGATATACAGTGATACTCATGGTGGTTTGATTTGTTTTTTTCTAAAGATAAGTGAAGCTGAGCATATTTTCATGTATCAACAGGCACTTAGGTCATGTTCATAATTTAGCTATTATAATTAATGCTGCAATAGTCATTACAGCAGCTATTACATTTTGTAAATTTCACATATACTTTGGGTAGACATATAAAGTGGAGTTGTTGAATTATATTGAACATCTAGTCTCTTGAACTTTTTTCAAAATGGGTGCACCAATTTACAATAACACCAATAGTGCACATTCTGAATAAAAGGTAAGGTCTGTACAAGTTTGATCAGCAGGAGCCTTTCACCTCCCTCATCGAACTCCCTTTTAGTGACCATACTTTGTGACTGTGGTGCGTTTTCTCCATTAATATATTGCTGTCTAGCATCATGTTTAGGTAGCTTACTCAGGTATAAAGGCATAAAGCATGGTTTTGAATGTTTGTAATTTCCTGGGGAAAATTATGCTTCTTTCAGTGATATCACTTGATCACTTGACATCCTGTTATTCATTGATTTGCTTGAGTAGGTGCCAACAACGTTTCCATTAGTTCTGCCATGTGCCAGGGTAGCCTAATGGCATCTGCTTGCTCCAGGAATACAAAAAGCCTCAAACCATTCGTTCAGGGTCTTGTCAAAGAAATCTGACCATCTTGTAGGTGGGTAGCCATGTGATCTTTTGACTTCCCTTGGGAGTGAGTCAGTAATGGTTCTAGTCCAGCGGTCGTCTGCAAGTCACATTACATGTCCAGTCCATCTGATTTTTGATGACTTGGTAAACGAGACAGTGTCCCTGACTCTGGATCATTGACAGAGGTAAGAACTCCGGATTCCTTCAGTCACTTGAGTGAGACATTCCAAGCACAGCTCTTTCGATTCCTCTTTGGGAGATCCCAATAGCGTTCTCATCCTGCTTTTGTAGGGCTCAGGACTCTGAGGCGTATGTTAATGCAGGGAGAATAGTGGAGTCAAAGAGATGTGCCCAGAGCCGGAGGTTCTTTGCCCTTTTAATTATTTCTTTGACACTCCCGAAGAAATTTCACGTTGCTTTCTTCCTTCTGCGCAGCTCAGGTGCTAGGTCGTTCGTCATGTTGAGTTTCAACCTAGGTACATGTAACTGCTGCATTCAGAGATGTTTGTTCCACTGAGAGTGAACTAAATGGAACTAGTTCATTTTTCATGAACATTGTTTTGTTGAGATTTGGCTGTAGACCTATCTTTCCACATTCACGGTTTAAGTCAGCTAGCATTTGTGCCGCTTCGCTAATGTTTGGTGTTATTAGAATGATGTCATCAGCGAAGCACAGGTGGTCTAATTGCCAACCATCTATTTTCACTCTCACTCCTTCCCCTTCTAATTGTTGTATAGCATTCTTGAGGGTGCCACCCGAAGAGTTTTGGTGAAATGAAATCACCCTGCCTAACCCCTCTTTTAAGTAAATTCTTTGTAGAATGGTGAGATCCTGGTGGTGAATCCATAATACAGCTCACGAGGGATCTTGATGTATTGAGTTTTAATGCCCTGTTTAGCTAGGTCTTCGATGACCACTTTAGTCTCAACAGAATGAAAGGCTTTCATTAAATCAATGAACATTAGACAGAGTGGCATCTTGAACTCCCTGCAAACCTCAATGAGCTTGGTTACCGTGTGGATATGGTCGATTATGTTGAATCCTTTTCAAACCCAGCTAGCTTGCATGGTTGTCCTTCATCTAAATTTCTGCCAGTCCTGTTCAGGATGACTTGAGTAAAGAGTTTGTAGATGATGGACAACAGACAGATCAGATAATAGTTGCCAATGCTGTGAAAGTCTCCCTTCTTGAACAGTAGAACTGTCCTGCTGGTTTTCCATTGGGAGGGCACCTTGCATTCAGATAGGTAGCATGTCATGAGCAGAGCCAGTGTATTGATGAGTATTGATGGCAGACTCTTCAGGTGTTTGGATCTGACTTTGTCTGGGTCGGGTGCTGTTCCCTTCTTTACTGAAGAAATGTTGGATTTCAGAAAGGAGAATGTTGGGAATAACATATCCATCCTGCGGAATTTGATATGTGGGAAGTGGACATGGCTATCAAAGTGATCCGAGTAGAAGTCTTGGATAATCTTCTCCATTGCCTTGCTGGAAGATGTGAGAGATCCATCAGGACATTAGAGGGCAGTCATCTTGGTCTTATAGTTGGTGAAGGACAGGCAGGTGTTGCAAATGATTTTCCCAGCTTCTACTGCATCAGGTAGTATTACTGCTCTTTTCTCTTTGAGGTCTTCCTTTATCCCTTCTCTGCACTGCTTTGCAAGCTTGGATGTTACCTTATCCAAGACCTGAGTCTTGCACCTTGCCACATTGGTGAATTAGTTTGAGAGTTAATGAAGACAGGCGTCCTTTTGTGGCTTTCTCTCGGCATTCCTAGCACAATCATGGAGGTGCTGAACCAGTCGGTTGTATTCTTCGTTGATGTCATCAATGATGGCATCTTCCCATGTTGCCACAATGGTTCCAAGAGTTCCCAGTTGGTGGTCATTCTGGGAGATCCCTTCTTAAACTTTGCAGCCCTTTCTCCCCATTCTGTTAAGTAGAATTTTTGCATGAAGGAGATGGTGGTTCAATCCTGTTTGGAATTTTGAGACAACAGACATCAGTCAGGAAAAACCACTGATTGAATATGATGTGGTCAATTTCATTGTAGAACTGTTCACCAGGAGATTCCCATGTCCAACATTTAGATTCAGCCTTCTGGAGCTGTGAGTTCCCATGTATAGTCTTGGTGGACATGATGAACTCGGAATTGTCTCTCACCCAGTTCGTTCCATTCTAGGCCATGGCTCTCGATGTGAAGTTCTTCGGCCGATCTTCTCGATCCAATATTGGTATTAAAATCACTGGCTATGCAGCACTATTCACAATAGCCAGAACCTGGAAACAACCAGTATGCCCGAGATCTGATGACTGGATAAAGAAACTGTGGTACATCTACACAATGGAATACTATGCAGCTGCCAGAAAAAAATGAAGTTATGAAATTTTGCTATAAATGGATGGATATGGAAAGAATCATGTTGAGTGAAATTAGTCAGAAGGAAAGAGAGAGATATAGAATGACTGCATTTATTTGCATGACATAAATATACTAGGTGATCTTACCGAAAGTGGAAATTACCACAAGCGTGTGGGGAGTCAGAGGTTGGTTTAGATAGAGAAGGGAACATGTGTGAATAAATGTCTAAAGTTCTGATGCTAACATAGAACTGAGCATTAAATACAGACAAAAATGCAAATGATGGCTTCTAAGTGTAATGCGTAGTGCACTTAGAAGTGTACAATGTGTGGGAGAAGGAGGAGAGAGAGAGGGAGAGGAGAGGAGATAAAGAACCTGCCATTTAGGCAGGATGTGGGAGGGGGAGGGAATTGGGGACATGGGTGGTGGCTGGGGGGCACTGGTGGAGGGCACGGTGCTGGAACACTGTGTGACCGAAACCCCCAAGCGTGAACAGCAATGTAATTGTATATCTCCGCGGTGGTATAATAAAATGTTAAAAAAAAATACTTAACATTACTTTAAAATATAAGAAAAAATTTGATTTGTTCTAATATATACCAGAATCACAAAAAAAAATCACTGGCTATGATCTTGTAGAAGGTGTGGTTTCTTTATAGAACTCCTCCAGTTCCATGTAGAATTTCTCAATTTCTTCTTCCTTGTATGTGGATGATGTTGTGCAGATATGAAGATAGAAACTGCCGGCAGTGAACCACATCTCTTCAATTGTAATCATCCTATCTGGTTTGTTTATCCACTCAAATGAATCAATGCTCATGGCCATGGTTGTGTTGACAAGGACACCAACACCACCAGTGCCTCCCTTCGTTGCATGTGAGAGAAGGAATATGGAGTTCCGACATCCGTTGCTGTTCCAGAGTCAGGGGACGCTGTCTCATTTGCCAAGGCATCGAAAATCAGATGGGCTGGACATGTAATGCGATTTAAAGATGACTGCTGGACTAGGGCCATGACCGACTGGATCCCATGGGATGTCAAAAGATCATGTGGCTGCCCACCTACAAGATGGTCAGACTTCTTCATCAAGTCCCTGAAGGAACGGTTTGAGGCTCTTCGTATTCCTGAAGCAACCAGATGCTATTGGGCTACACTGGCACAGAATAGGGTCCAATGGATATGTTACTGGCGCCCGCTCGGAGCAAATCGATGAATAATGGGATGTCAAGTGATCAAGTGTATTCTAATACCTAAGCTATCTTATGGAGGGGCATAACCCAGTTTTGGGTACTTTTTAAAAAGTATTTTATTATACCACCATGAGATATACAATTACAAAGATGCTCATATTTGGGTTTTGGTCATACAGTGTTCCAGCACCCATCCCACAACCAATGACCATCTCCCACCACCAACGTCCCCAGTTCCCTTCCCTCTCCCCAGCCCACCTCCATGGCAGGTTCTTTATTTCTTTCTCTTTCTATCTCTTTCTATTTCCTTCCCTTCCAGATTGTGGATTACAGAACATACATTAAAGGGTTGTCATGTGTATCTTTTTGCCTCTATTTAATGCTCAGTTCTAGGTGGGTATTAGTACCCTCGACAATTGTTAGCTCACTGTTCCATTTTCTGTCTTACCTAGCCTCTGACTCCAACACGTTTGTGATAATTTCCACCTTTGACAAGACCCTCCTGATACATGTTTCACTTGACCTTGGATATTGGTATCATAACATGTACATATATATTTATGTCATGCAAATAAATGCAGTCATTCTGTATCTGTCTCTCTCCTTCTGGCTAATTTCACTCAACATGATCTTCTCCATGTCCAACCATTTATAGGAAAGTTTTATAACTTCATTTTCCCTAACAGCTGCATAGTATTTCATTGTGTAGATGTACCAAAGCTTCTTTATTCAGTCATTGATTCTTAGACACTCTGGTTGTTTCCAGATTCTGGCTATTGTGAATAATGCTGCTATGAACATAAAAGTAGGGATGGTGTTTCCACTGCGTATTTTTTGGCTTCCCAGAATATATTCCCAGGAGTGGTATGGCTGGGTCAAATGGGAGTTCAATTTCTAGTCTTTGGAGGAATGTCCATATTGTTTTCCAGAAAGGCTGTACCAGCGGGCATTCCCACCAACAATGGATGAGTGTCCCCTTTTCCCCACTTCCACACCAGCACTTGTTGTTGCTCTTTTGGATATGTGCCAGTTTTGGGTACTTTTATTGGGGGATGAATGCTCACTAACTAATAAAGATCCCATATTTTTATTTATTTAAGTTTTTTCATCATTGCTTTGCATTATTTTCAGTTTGGGAAATCTTAGCTCCATACTTCTAGATGTAGATACATCTCTTTGCACCCACCATCAAATTTGTAAGGCCATTCCCATGATCTAGTTGACCATTTCTACACCTCCTTCTTACCCACCATTATTATTAATATTCTACATATGAACCAAATCATGCTGTAATTATCTTCCATTTTCTTGAGAAAGTGAACTGTTTTTTTTTCACTGAACACTAACCTCAAGTTTTGCCAGTGTTGTCACAAAAGGCTGTACTGAGTCTTTAAATAGCTCAGCGGTGTTCCACTGAGTGTTTTTATCATAACTTCTTGATCCAGTCATCATCCAGTGGTGGGCCCAAGTTGTTTTGTGTCTGTCTGGATATCATGAATGAAACTGATATGAACATATGGTTGTAGATATACATTTGAATGTTTTTTCTTAATTTTGGATAAATACCTCATAGTGATACTGCTGTGTTATAAAGATATTTCTAGTTTCAATTTTTAAAAAAGAATCATATTAGTTTCCATGCAGCCTTACCAGTTTCCATTCCACTAATAATGTGAGATTTCCTTTGTCTCTGTATCCTTGCCAACACTTGTTTTGTCCCAATTCTTTCTGTCCCAACATATTCCATAGATGTGTAGTGGTATATCATTGTGCGTTGATTTGCATTTCCCAAATAATAAGTAAAGTTGAGCATGTTTTCATGAGCCTTTACATCTTTGGAGAAGTATTTATTTACAAAGGTTCATTTATTTGACTTTTTTTTGTTGAGTTGTATATGTTCCTTATATACTTTGAATATTAATTTATTTTCTGATGTATGATGTGCAGAAACATTTACCGAGTCAGTAAGTTGTCTTTTTATTTTTATGGCAATTTCTTTTTGCTACACAAAAGCACTCAAGTTTGATTTAATCCTATTTATTTTTCTTTTATTTCTATTGCTCTTGCATTTGGGTCTTTAGCAGTATCTTTGTGATCCATGTGTATATCACTGTATCACTGTATCACTGTCTTCCCGTTCATCGTCGATTTGCTTGAGCGGGCACCAGTAACATCTCCATATGACCTGTCTCATGCAAGTAGAGCCCAAGGGAACCTGCTTTCTCCAGGAACATAAAGAGCCTCAAACCATTCCATCAGGTCATGAGGATGAGGTCTATAATTGTTACTGGTATCTGGCATATCAAATACGACATGGGTAGCTTGCCAGGCTCTGCCGTCTGGGTAGCATACTCTTGTAGTCATCTCAAAATCCAGCATTTATTGATGAGCGAGCCAGTCTGTGATAGGCTGGTCTGCTGGGTGGAGTTCTGACAAGGAGGAAGTTCGGATGTGGAAAATGGAGGTCCTCATGGAGTGAGGGGTCATTAGTGTTGATACTGATGTACTGATGTACAAAGTTACTGTACCCCATATAAATTCAATTATATATATATATATGTATATATATATATATATATATATATAACCTGTGTGTCTTTTATGTATTTTATGATTTATGATTTCAGGTCTTATACTCAAGTCTTTAATCTTTTTTTGAGTTAAATTTTCTATATGGTGTTAAATAATGATTTAGTTTCAGTTACCAGTTCCCTCACCCTCCAGGACTGTTTACGTTTCCTAAAAAGCATTTGTTGAAGACATAAGTTACTCATATATTTTTAACAGAAGAAATGGTTGTAGAATTCAGTCATATATCAAATCTAAATCTCTCCTAATGCTCAAAATAATTAGAATTAAATGATAAAAATAATTGGTTATTTTCGGTACTTTATATGGATTTCTGGCAGTGAAACTGAGCAACATAGCCTTAAAAGGGATTTTATTCAGTTACTTTTCAGGTCATCATTTTTCTCTGAGTTGGCTATATTAAATAACTTTTGTTTCCAATTTAGCTTTGTTGTCCTTTTTAGATTTGTACAAAATTAAAATATGTATTTTCTTTGGAGTTAGGGGTTGGCTCTCATTTTCTGCCAGTTAATTGAATAGAGGACATAAATGAGTTCAAATGAGTTGTGCCTAGTTTGAAGGGAGGAATAGCTATGCCACATGTCAATAAATTGTGCCTTTTCCTGCTTGTTTGGCAATTGTGTGTTCAATTATGCATAGAATGAGCATATGGGGAGAAACCCAGACTACATTCATTTCCCTTAGGAAACAGCACTCGGTTACAGAAATACTCTGAAAAGAGCAGAGCAGAACCAGTGATGGCCAGAGCAGTGAAGTGACCAGCACCAACCTCTAGAGGGCAATGCTAACTTAGGAGTCAACTGCAGACATCTGTGTCTAGGCTAAATGAAATTAACAGTACTGAAAGTCTGGACTTCAGTTTTCCTGGATTTACAGACATGCAAGGAGAAGTAATTATGCTTTGGGTTGAT
>JAJIBD010011342.1:0-44478 GCA_021461705.1 Cryptotis parvus
TTCTGGCTATTGTAAATAGTGCTGCTATGGACATAAAAGTAGGGATGGTGTTTCCGCTAGCGTATTTTTGGCTTCCCACAGTATATTCCCAGGAGTGGTATGGCTGGGTCAAATGGGAGTTCAATTTCTAGGCTTTGGAGGAATGTCCATATTTTCCAGAACATTCCTACTTTTTTTTTGAGGAATTGCCATACTGTCTTTCATAGAGACAAAACTAAATAATATTCATACCAATTGTGAATGTTTCCATTTCACTGCATCTCCTCCTACACTAGTTTTGTACTGTCTTTTTCTTTTGTGTATTCTTACTGGTGATAGTTAATAATACTTTGTTTAAATTTGGATTTCTCTGATAATAAATGACAATGAAAACTTTTTCATATTCCTTCTGCTGACGTATTGCTGGTCAATTCTTAAAAAATTTCATTGATATCATTCTTCAAATACTTTGATCTTTAGTTAGGTACATTGGAAAAATTTCCTTCATTAATTTTTCATCATTAGGACATTCACTCACCAAACCAGAAATGATCATTAAGTTGGAGCAAGGATCCAAGCCATGGATGGTCAAGCCCCCAAAACAGAGCCTCTCAGGTCAGTCACTACATGCTTAGTAAAGAGGCTAGAAATGGGGAAAGCAGCAGGAATTTGTTTTACTGAGAAAGATGTTACTGATTTTCCTTCAGGTTCCAGCCTTGGAGCAGTTACTTTTATTTATGAGACTCATGCATTATTCAGTCTCAAAATATGGCTTAGTTACTATGTTTCTTAATGAATTTGTATTTTCAAAATATATTTACAACTCAAGGGTGTTTGAAACTTGTTTGAGCTTTGGTGTTTCTACATTTCTCAGTTATTGTACTTTGCTTAATTCCCGTGATGTACTTTTTGGGGTTTATTCTTTTTTTTTTTTTTTTTTTTTGGTCACACCAGTTATACTCAGGGGTTACTCCTGGCTCTGCACTCAGGAATTACTCCTAGCCCTGCGTGGGGACCATATGGGATGCTGGGGATCAAACCTGGGTCAGCCACATGAGAGACAAACACCCACCCTGTTGTGCTATTGCTCAAGCCCCTTGGGATTTATTATTAATTTTTTTCATTTTACTTTTTTTTTTTTTTTTTTTTTTGCTTTTTTGGGTCACACCCGGCGACGCTCAGGGGTTACTCCTGGCTATGCACTCAGGAAATACTCGTGGCAGTGCTCGGGGGGACCATATGGGATGCGGGGATCGAACCCGGGCCGGCACAGGCCGGCCGCATGCAAGGCAGATGCCCTATCCGATGGACTATCGCTCCAGCCCCATCATTTTACATTTATTATTAATTGTCTTGAGGCCACACCTGGCAATGCTCAGGGATTACTCCTGGCTCAGCACTCAGGAATTCCTTCTGGTGGTACTCAGAGAATCGTATTGGATACCAGGCTTGATCCTGGTTTGGCTATTCATGTCAGATTTTATTTTTTATTTATTTTATTTATTTTATTTTTTTTTGTCTTTTTTGGGTCACACCCGGCAATGCTCAGGGGTTTCTCCTGGTTCTGCATTCAGGAATTACTTCTGGCTGTGCTCGGGGACCATATGAGATGCCAGGGATTGAACACAGGCCGGCCTTGTGCAAGGCAAATGCCCTATCCACTGGGTTATCGCTCTGGCCCTCATGTCAGATTTTAATGGGAGAACTTCTGATAATTTGACTATAGATTTACCAGTAATAAAAAGAAAAGTCTTTTAGTAGAACTTATTCTCCATTAGAGTGCTTTTTTTTTTTTTTGGGTCACACTTAGCAATGTTCAGGGGTTATTCCTGGCTCCACACTCAGGAATTACTCCTGGCGGTGCTCAGGGGACCTTATGGGATGATGGGGATCGAACCCAGGTTGGCTGCGTGCAAGGCAGACACCCTATCTGCTGGACTATCGCTCCGGCCCCTAGAGTGCTATTTTAAAACATTGAAGAGTAAGAGAATTCTTTTCTTTCTTTTTTTTTTTTTTTTTTTTTTTTTTTTTGGCTTTTTTGGGTTACACCCGGCAATGCTCAGGGGCTACTCCTGGCTCTGCACTCAGGAATTACTCCTGGCGTGCTCGGGGGACCATATGGGATGCCGGGATCAAACCCAGGCCAGCACAGGCTGGCCGCATGCAAGGCAAACGCCCTTCCCGCTGGGCTATCGCTCCGCCCCAAGGCCCCAATTATTTTCAATTATATTTTTCCTCTGTGATTGAAAGAAACTTAATTATATTTACAGTATAAATCAAGACATATAGTTATATTTATCTGATATGAATATATCTGTCTCATTTTAGATATGCATGTTGATTATGGCTTGATTGAGCATAACCAGAGAAATCAGTATAGGCAGTTTTGGCGAGCTGGAATTCCCAAGAGGAAGGAAACAAACAAGAGAAGTGATTGCAAAATTACTTTTAATTGTAGCTCTATCCACGCTTCAAAAGTAATGGTAAAAATGATGCCGAAGAAATACGATGATTATAAGAACAGTTTCCAAACTAATGATCTTCATGAGATCCACCCTATACAGAAAGGTGAAACCTACAAAACATTCTATAAAATAACTAAGATCACTGCACATCCAGATATTCATGCTGGTGAGAAACATGATGAATGTCAAAAAGACAGTCAGCGTTCAGTTCTGTGTGTATACCTGAGAAAACACCTATTTTAGAGAAAACATACGAACATAAGGAATGTGAAAAAACTTTATCTCCAATGCAAAGACCCAGTGAATGTCAAAGAATAAACACAGAGCAGAGAACATTGGAAAGTAAAACATCCAGAAAAATTTTTCCCAGGGAAGTCAAAGCTCACTAAATATTCAAGAATTCACAAAGAAGAGAAACCTTACGAATGTAAAGAGTACAGGGAAATTTTCGTATGGAAGTCAGCCCTCAATATACATCAGAGAACACATAATTTAGATCAAACATATAACTGTAAGGAACGTGAAAAACCTTTATCCCCAATGCAAAGACTCATTGAACATCAAAGAATACACTCAGAGAAGAAAACATTGGAAAGTAAAAAATGTAGAAAAACTTTCTCACGGAAGCCAGACCTCATTAAATATGCAAGAATTTACACAGGAGATAAACCCTATGAATGTAAAGAATGCAAAAAAATTTTTTTTTCGTTCAAGACTACTCTCACACGACATAAGAGAATTCACACAGGATACAAACCCTATGAATGTAAAGACTGTCGGAGAGCTTTCTCAACGAAGTCAGCTCTTACTCAACATGAGAGAATTCACACAGGAGAGAAGCCATATGAATGTAAAGAATGTAGGAAAACTTTTCTCATTTCTGTCAAATCTCACTCTGACATGAGAAAATTCACACAGGAGAGAAACCCCATGAATGCAAAGAATGCGGGAAAACTTTTCTTACAGAGGCCATCCCTCTTTCTGCATAGGAAAATTCATACAGGAGAGAAACCCTACGAATGTAAAGAATGTAGGAAAGCTTTCTACTCTAAATCATACCTCACTCGACATGAGAGAATTCACACAGGAAAGAAGCCCTATGAATGTAAAGAATGTAGGAAAACTTTTCCTTTAAATCATACCTCACTCGACATGAGAGAATTCACACAGGAAAGAAGCCCTATGAATGTAAAGAATGTAGGAAAACTTTCTACTTTAAATCAGCCCTCACTCGGCATGAGATAATTCACACAGGAAAGCAGCCCTATGAATGTAAAGAATGTAGAAAAACTTTCTACTTTAAATCATCCCTCACTCGACATGACAGAATTCACATAGGAAAGCAGCCCTATGAATGTATAGAATGTAGAAAAACTTTCTCCTTTAAATCACACATCGATCAACATGAGATAATTCACACAGGAAAGAAGTCCTATGAATGTAAAGAATGTAGGAAAACTTTCTCCTTTATATCACTCCTCACTCAACATGAGATAATTCACACAGGAAAGAAGCCCTATGAATGTAAAGAATGTGGGAAAACTTTCTCCTTTAAATCATACCTCACTCAACATGAGATAATTCACACAGGAAAGAAGCCCTTCGAATGTCAAGAATGTAGGAAAACTTTCTACTTTAAATCAGCCCTCACTCGACATGAGATAATTCACACAGGAAAGAAGCCCTATGAATGTAAAGAATGTAGGAAAACTTTCTCCTTTAAATCAGCCCTCATTCGACATGAGATAATTCACACAGGAAAGAAGCCCTATGAATGTAAAGAATGTAGGAAAACTTTCTCCTCTAAATCATACCTCACTCGACATGAGATAATTCACACAGGAAAGAAGCCCTATGAATGTAAAGAATGTAGGAAAACTTTCTACTTGAAATCAGCCCTCACTCGACATGAGATAATTCACACAGGAAAGAAGCCCTATGAATGTAAAGAATGTAGGAAAACTTTCTCCTTTAAATCAAACCTCTCTCAACATGAGATAATTCACACAGGAAAGAAGCCCTATGAATGTAAAGAATGTAGGAAAACTTTCTACTTGAAATCACTCCTCACTCAACATGAGAGAATTCACACAGGAAAGAAGCCCTATGAATGTAAAGAATGTAGGAAAACTTTCTACTTTAACTCAGACCTCACTCGACATAAGAGAATTCACACAGGAAAGAAGCCCTATGAATGTAAAGACTAGGGAAAATTTCTCATGGAAATCATGCCTCACTGAACATATGAAAGTTCACACAGGATAGGAATATAAAGAATGCAGGAAAACTTTCTGCTCTAAGTCAAACCTCACTCACACACAGTGCAGGACCACTATATATGTAAAGAATGTGGTAAAACTCTTGTATTCCTCAGTCAACATAAGAAAACGCAACAGGAGAGTATCCCTATGAATGTAAAGAATGTAGGAAAAAGTTTCCCTTTAAATCAAGCCTCACTGAAATGTAAGAATTCATACAGGAGAGGAACCCTTTGAATGTAAAATGTAGGCCCTGGGGCGACCGGCCATAACATGCAGAGACTCAAACGAGGCTGGGGAAGCTGGAACTTGGCTTTCCCCAGGCTCAGCTGACCATGGGGTTCCCAGGAGGACAGATGGGTTTTGGGAGTGGACCCATCACCTCTGGGGGGTCCCGGAAGCAGCTGGATGAGACTCGCCCACCACATTAGCCGCCGCTTTTCGCTGTCCGGACGCTGACCATGAGGCCCCTACGTCCATCAAACTAGTGGAAACAGTTATGTCCTTTAATGTACTGCATTCTACGATGTGTAGGAAAGTTGGGCGGGAGGGAGAGAGAGAGAGGAGAGAAAAGACATACAGAACCCGCCAAGTATTTGGGGTGTGGGGGGGAGGGGGAAGTGGGGACATTGGTGATGGGAGATGGGTTCGGGTGGAGGGATGGGTGTTGGAACACTGTGGAACCATAACTCTACATGAGCATCTTGCATTTGTATGTCTGAAAGTAGTGTAATAAAATGTGAAAAAATAATAAAATGTAGGAAAACTTTTTCACATAAGTCACCCCTTACTGAGCATGAGCAAATTCACATAGGAGAGAAACCCTATTAGTGTAAAGAATGTGGGGAAAAAATTCTCATGGAAGATAAATCTTACTGAACATTAGAGAATTCACACAGGAGAGAAACCCTATGAATGTAAAGAATGTAGGAAAAAAAAAATCTTATGGAAGAAATGTCTTACTGTACATGAGAGAATTCACACAGGAGAGAAAGTATATGAATGTAAAGAATGCAGGACAACTTTCTCATGGAGGTCAAACTTCATTCTACATAATTGACACAGATGAAAGTCTATGAATGTAAAAAAATGTGGGAAAATGTTCTCATGGAAGTCATCCCCTCTGTACATGTGAGAAGTCACGCAGAGAAACCCTGTGCATATAAAAAATGAAGGAGTTCTCACTGAAGTCAACCCTCTACCCTCAACATATGAAAATTCACACAGAAATGCTCTAAATGTAAAGAATTTGGGAAAACTTTTCCATATAAGTCACACTTCACTGAACATCTGAGAGTTCACACAGGAGAGAACCCTATGAATGTAAAGAATGTAGGAAAATCTTCTCTTGGAATTCATACCTCACTCGACATAAAGAAAATTCATGGGGCCGGGCGATAGTACAGCAGGTAGGGCATTTGCCTTGTACACGGCCGACCTGGGTTAATTGGGGCATCCCATATGGTCCTCTGAGCATTGCCAGGAGTAATTCCTGAGTGTAGAACCAGGAGTAACCCCTGAGCATTGCTGGGTGTGACCCAAAAAAGAAAAAATTCACGCAGAAGACAGGCCTATGGAATGTAAAGAATATAAGAAAACTTTCTCACAGAAGTCATACCTTATTTAACATATGAGAATTCACAGGAGGAACCATGAGTATCAAGCGAGAAAAACTTTCTCATGAAAGAAGATCCTCACAAACGGAGAATTGACACAGGAGAGAAACCCTGTGATTTTGAAGAATTTAAGAAAATTCCCTGAAGTAAAGCCTCAAAATACCAAGACTATAGAAACTTTTTTTTTGTTTTATTTTTTTTGCTTTTGGGGGCACAGCTAGTGATGCTCGGGTTACTCCTGGCTCTGCACTCAGGAATTACACCTGGCGGTGCTTGGGGAACCATATGGGATGACGGGGATTAAATTTGGGTTGGCTGCATGCAAGGTAAATGCCTTACCCACTGTTCTATTGCTCTGTCCCCCAAGATTGTAGAAATGTGATTATGTTTGCAGCAGAACAAATTTTTCTTTTGGTCAGGAAGCTATTCTGCATCATTTTTTCTGTCTTTCCTATATGAATGACCCCATGACTTAGCTATATGGGAAAAAGTGGAGTGCAATTATTTCATGAATGACCACTAAAAATATGGCATGAAATCTACAGATTTTTTAAAAAATTTTTTGGGGGTCATACCCGGCAATGCTCAGGGGTTTGTCCTGGTTCTGCACTCAGGAATTGCTCCTGGCGGTGCTCGGGTACGATATGGGACACCGGGATCGAACTTGGGCCGGCAGAGGCTGAAGGCATAACAGCTCATACAAAACCTCTCAAGGTGAGAAATGGGAACTGTGTTGTCATGATCTGTAGCCATGGGAGAATTAAAAAAGGAATGGAAACTCACTAAATTTTGAGGGAAAACTACTGGAGTCATCTGACTCGGCATCATGTTGGTGCCGATATGCTGATATCTAGACCAAAGGGTTGTGAATACAGCATTTCCCTTGTTCCCAGATAATTTTTTTTTTTTAAATTTTGAGTCACACCCAGCAATGCTCAGAGGTTACTCCTGCCTCTTTGCTCAGGAATTACTCCTCGCAATGCTCGGAGGACCATATGGGATGCTGGGAACCGAACCCAGGTCAGCCACGTGCAAGGCAAATGCCCTACCTGCTGTGCTATCGCTCCGGTCCCAAATCATGGTTGTTTTGACTTACATGTCTGGGAAAGAATAAGAGAATAAGTTAGTTTTTTTTTTTTTTTTTTTTTTTGCTTTTTTTTGGTCACACCCAGCAATGCTCAGGGGTTTCTCCTGGCTCTGCACTCAGGAATTACTCCTGGCTGTGCTCGGGGACCATATGGGATGCCAGGAATCGAGCCCAGGCCGGCACAGGCCGACCAAGGCAAGGCAAACACCCTACCCGCTGGGGTATTGCTCCTGCCCAGGAATAAATTAGTTTGAAACAGTGTTGAAAGTAGGTAAAGGGATATACATGATAACCTTTCAGTATCTATATGGCAAGCAACGATGCCCAAATGGAAAGAGAAAAAGAATAAAAATGCCTGTCACAGTCAGGTGGAGGTGGGGGAACTGGGGATATTGGTGATGGGAAATGTACACTGGTGAAGGGATGAGTGGTGAACATATGACTGAGAACCAATCATGAATAACTTGTAATGGTTATTCAGTTAAAAATCTCACTGTGATTCAATTTTTTTTCTTTTCGGGTAACACCCGGCAATGCTCAGGGGTTACTCCTAGCTCTGCACTCAGGAATTACTCCCTGGCAGTGCTCAGTAGACCATATGGGATGCTGGGGATCGAACTCGGGTCAGCCGCATGCAAGGCAAATGCCCTGCTCGCTGTGCTAATGCTCTGGCCCCTGTGATTCAATTAAAAAATTTATTTTTTCTTTTTGGGTCACACCTGACGACACTCAAAGGTTGTTTTTTTTTTTTTTTTTTTTTGCCTTTTTTGGGTCACACCCGGCAATGCTCAGGGGGCTACTCCTGGCTCTGCACTCAGGAATTACTCCTGGCGGTGCTCGGGGACCATATGGGATGCCGGGGATCGAACCCAGGCTGGCAGAGGCCGGCCTCGTGCAAGGCAAACGCCCTACCCGCTGGGCTATCACTCCGGCCCGACACTCAAAGGTTTAATCCTGGCTCTCCACTCCTAGCAGTGCTTGGGGGGACATGTGGGATTCTGGGTATCGAACCCAGGTTGGCTGCATACAATGCAAACACCCTACCCACTGTGCTATCCCTCCGGCCCCTAAAAAAATTTAAAGTCTGAGGAGGGAACTCAGAAGTGCTCGATCCCAGGCTATGCATGCAGAACTGGGTTCTTAGTAGCCCATGATACCCAATGCTGTGCTGGTGGTGGGGTGGGGTGATGGGCAACGAGGATCGCTGCAGAAATGACCCCAAAACAAACCAAGCAACAAAGTGTCTCCACCTATTTCACATAGCTCCCTTAGATGTAGGCAGGCAGATGGGGAAGGGCCCTGTGGCAATGAAGTTGCCCAGACCAGAGAAGACTTGCCCCAGCCTCCATGAAAAGCTCCAGCAGGAACAGAGGTCAAGTAAAGGGGTTTTCAGGGCCAGAGTGATAGCATAGTAAGTGCCCGACCTGGGTTCTATAGCCCACAGCCCATATGATTCACCAAGCACCACCAGGACTAATTCCTGAGTGCAGAGCCAGGAGTAACCCTCTGAGCATCGCCGGATGTGACTCAAAAAGCCAAAAAAAGTTTTCAAAGAAGACCACTCCCAACTTTGCATCCCTGACACCAACCTCCCTTGCCCCCACTCCCACCCCCACAACTAGCAGTGGATTTTTTTTTTTTTTTTTTGCTTTTGGTTATATCTGGCATGCTCAGAGGTTATTCCTGGGTCTTCGCTCAGGAATTACTCCTGGTGGTGGCCAGGGGACCATATGGGATGCCGGGATCGAACTCGGATCAGCCTCATGCAAGGCAGCTCCCTCCCCGCTGTGCTATTGCCCTGGCTCCAACAGTGGACTTTTTTTTTTTCTTTTTGGGTCACACCCAGCGATGCTAAGGGGTTACTCCTGGCTCTGCACTCAGGAATTACTCCTGGCGGTGCTCGGGGGGACCATATGGGATGCCGGGGATCAGACCCGGGCCGGCACAGGCCGGCCATGTGCAAGGCAAACGCCCTACCCACTGGGCTATCGCTCTGGCCCCAAGCAGTGGACTTCTACCTAGGTATAATCCCTTGCAGGGGCAGCTTAAGAAAAACCTATATAGATAGGCCACTTGAACAAAGCAAGGGTGGGCATGTGCTGCCTGAGCAGACTCTATGCTGCTTGATTCTGTGTGACCGAGCACATTTGGCATCTAAATCTCCCCTCTGGAGATGTGTTTCCTCTTCTCACTTTCTCTCCTTCCCCTTTCTAAAAGCCTCCAGATAAAATCTGTTTTTACTTTACTGCTTGTTTCCTGAAACTTTTTAGAGAGGCAAAGACAAGAACCTGCAAGACCTGGGTATGACCTAGCCTCCCCAGAAGGTCCCGAGGCGGCAGAGACAGATCAGGAAAAAGTAACCATCTCTCTCCTCCCTGCCTCACATAAGCCACCCGTGGGGACCCACTGACATCACCTTGTGTGTCTAGGAAGAATCTATGATCAGATACAGTGAAGTATTGAAGTCTTGAAGATCTTCTGGTTCCTTATGTCCAGTTTCCACGACGTCTCCTGAGGCTTTTTTTTTTTTATAAATCATGGTGTGTTTTTTTTTTTAATATTTTATTACACCACCATTAGATATACAGTTACAAGATATTCATGTTTGAGCTTTGGTTCTACAGTGTTCCAACACCCATCCCTCCACCCCTGCCCATCTCCCATCAGCAATTTCTTCATCTGCCTCCCCCTTCCCCAGCCTGCCTCCATAGCAGGTTCTTTTTTTTTTTTTTTTTGCTTTTTGGGTCACACCCGGCAATGCTCAGGGGTTTCTCCTGGCTCTGCACTCAGGAATCACTCCTGGCGGTGCTCTGGGGACCATATGGGATGCCGGGGATCGAACCCGGCCGGCACAGGCGGGCCGCGTGCAAGGCAAACGCCCTACCCGCTGGGCTATCGCCTCCAGGCCCCATAGCAGGTTCTTTATCTCCTTTCTTTCTCTCTCTCCTCACTTCCCTTTCTCACATATTGTAGATTGTAATATATTCTAGAACATGATTGGTTCCACTAGTTTGATGTACCGGTCTGGACCACGAAAATGGTGGCTATTATGTCCTGAGGCTTTCTTGTGGTCTTTAGGATCATGCCTGACTGAAAATTCATTCATTCATTCATTCATTCATTCATTTAGCTTTTTTTGGGTCACAGCCGGAGATGTTCAGGGGTTACTCCAGGCTTTGCACTCAGGAATTATTCCTGGCGGTATTCGGGGGACCATATGGGATTCAGGGAATTGAATCTGGGTTGATCTGAGATGTTCCTCCTTATCTCCCACACAAACTGGCACTCTCACCTTCCTTTCACAGATGTGGAGAGATAGCAGGCATTGCATCCTGCTAACAACATTCAGGGCTGTCATTTCTTGCTGCTATTTTTTTCTCTTTCTTTTTGAGTCACATCCAGCGATGCTCAGGGGTTATCCTGGCTCTGCACTCAAGAATTATTCCTGGCAGTGTTCAGGGATGGGGATGCCGGGGATCAAAGCCAGGTCAGTCGATTGTAAGGCAAATTCCCCACCCGCTGTCCTATCGCTCTTACCCATTTCTTGCTTCTTTTAATCATTTGATTATTCCAACATCTTAGTCTCCCTGCAGAAACCTCTGCTTCGTAACAGGACAGCTCAACATAGCCAACTGAGTCTGTGTAAATGAAGCTCACTGCATAGTATACATTGATTTGTCTCTAGAAAGACAATGTCCACTCAAGGTTTTATTTGTCTGATCATTTTCATTTTGGGCTACACCAGGTGTTGCTCCAGGACTTTTTTTTTTTTTTAACTTATTTGTTTTATTTCCTTCCTTTTTTTTTTTTTTTTTTTTTTTTTTTTGCTTTTTGGATCACACCCGCGACACTCAGGGGTTACTCCTGGCTTTTTGCTCAGGAATTACTCTTGGCAGTGCTCGGGGGACCATATGGGATGCCGGGGATTGAACCTGGGCCGATGTGTGCAAGGCAAATGCCCTACCTGCTGTGCTATCGCTTCAGCCCCTCCTTTCTTTTTTTTTTTCTTTTTTGGGTCATACCCAGCGATGCTCAGGGGTTATTCCTGGCTCTTCACACAGGAACTACTACTCCTGGCGGTGTTCGAGGGACCATATGGGATGCCGGGATCGAACCCAGGTCGACCACATGCAAGGCAAATGTCCTAACCGCTGTGCTATCGCTCCGGCTCCTCCAGGACTACTTTAGATATAGTGCTCAGGGTCACTGATGGTGTTCAGGGAACCATGTGGTGCCAAAGGCCTTCAGTACGAATGTACACTAGGCCTTTGCTATATCACCAGCCCTCAAAGACTTGTTTTATCTGGAGTGAACTAGAAAGATGAAGCCTTTCCACATCTCCCACACCAGCTAACATTCCTCCTCTACTGGAGGGCCATTCTAGCTCTGCTTATCCAATTCCCTCCCTACTTCAAGTCTTTGTTCTTTTTTATTACTTTTTTAAATTTTGGGCCATACTAGTAATACTCAGTGAGTTACTCCTGGCTCTGCACTCAGGAATCACTCCTATTGGTGATCTGGGAACCATAGGGGATGCTAGAGAACCAACCCAGGTTGGCCTCGTATAAGGCAAATGCCCTCCCCACTGCAATATCTCTCCAACTCCTGATGAGAGCAATTTCTAAGCCAGGGATCTTCTTCATTGTCCTAACAGTTTAGAGAAGTCCAAAGCACAGTCCTGGATCAGCGATTCTCAGCCTTTGGCACGCAGAACTATCACCCTGGTGCCGATTTCTGGACCCTCCTTCACATCAGTCAGCCTGGGTTGGAGCCCACTGATCTGTATCATTAACTGGCCGCCAGCTCCAGATGGGCAGTCTATAGGTTTGTGGTTTGAAGGCCACTGATCAGAGGTCTGGGGAGATAGTATTGGGTTCCAGGCATTTGCTTTACCTCAGACAGGCCTATTTGGATCCCCTGGGCAATAGATGGTTCCCTGCATGCCTGCACAAGTGACCCCTGAGCACCACCTGGTGTGGCCAAAAACCCAAAATAAAAGAAAGATGTAAGGTGATAGAATGGGAGAGGAATCTCTGCCCCTTCACCTGAAGCCAGCCCCAGCCCCTGAGACTTTGGAAGGAGAGCTCCCTTCTACTCACCTCCCAGTGAGAAGTATAGTATTAAATTTTCCCATTGGCTCCCCAAAATTAGGTGCCAGCCGGCATTCAGGGTACAGCTATCTTGTCCGGTCACCCATGTGATGCCCCAATGGTAGGGACCCAACCCTTCCTCCTTTATTCGCTGAGGGAGGAGGATTTTCAGGACTGAATCCCAGCCCTTTGCCACTGTGGCTCTGCTCCAGGATGCAGCCACTCCACGCAGGACCACATCTAAACAGGGTTCCCTTGCCACTGGGTCCACCTGTTTCAGACCCCTGCAAGCTCTTCTGGTAAGGCCAGGGATTAGCCAAGTCATCTCCACAACAATCAATGAGGAGTCCTAGGCCCGAGTCTACTGTTTCACCATGAAGGGACTTCATAGAAGGGGTTCTTCATTGAAGGGGTTGGGTATGATGCTACCCCCACCCCACATGCCACCCTCGGTCTGGGTCCATGGCCATCCCCAAATAGAGGAGCCCCTATCCTTCCGTGCCCAAAGCCTGGCCTCTCCACTCGTCTCCCAACAATGAGGCTGGAGCGTGGTGGTAGTGGGGGGGGGCCTATCCTGGCGGGGGAGCCGGGGCAGCGGGCAGCTGCCCTGTTCTCCAGCCCCAGGGGCTGCATAGGGCTTGAGGCAGAGTGGGGCCCAAATCTTTATTCAAATCTCACCTTTTAAAAGGGATATTTTCACAGACACTCCATATCCACCGCTGCACAGCTTGGCCTCACGGTGAGCGGTCCAGGGAGTTCCTGGGGGGCAAAGTAAAAGGCTCGGCCATCCCCTAGTCGTGTCTTACATAGCTCCCAGGGCTTGCTCAGCATGCAGGCGGCCATGCCTGCCGGACTCGGAGCAGGGATTTGGGCGCCTCCTCTCATTCCCCAGACTCCAGGTCGGTGGATGTGACCCTGAGCTCCAGCCACCACAGCCAACCGCTGGAAGACAGATACTCCATATCCGCAGGTGCCTGGCCGCTCTGTGGCTGCGCATTAATCTTAGACTAACATATTTTAGCACCAGGTCCTTCCCAGGATCTTTCTCATTTATACACTTTAATGATCATTTTATTTGCAACAAACTGGAGAGGTTATGGGGAATGAGAAACTACGACGTCACACTAGAACTGGCTATTAAATATTCATACAGATATTCATACAGATTTGCCCTACAGATACTAATGATGTATGACTTCATTAGTATCTGTAGGACAAACCACAAAAGTGTAACCGAAGAGAGAGAAATACAGGGACATAGACAAAAAGATAGAGAAATGTGCCTGCAATAGGGGCAGGTGGGGTTTGGGTGGTGGGGGCGTGTTTGGGATATAGGTGGTGGGAATTTGGTTCTGGTGGAGGGATGGATTCTGGAACACTATGGCATGACCCAATTATGACATCCTTTTCATTGTATATCTCACATGGTATAATAAAATTTTTTAAAAATAAAAGATATATTGTCGAGGATGACGCCAGAGTCCCCGACAGTGTCAGGACAGTTCTCTTCTACCTCTGAGAATGCCGGGGGAACAGATGAAAAGTCACGAGTCCGGCGCAGTTCCAAAATTGCTTTTAGGGGCCGGAGCGATAGCCCAGTGGGTAGGGCATTTGCCTTGCACGCGGCAGGCCTGTGCTGGCTTGGGTTCGATCCCCAGCATCCCATATGGTCCCCCGAGCACTGTCAGGAGTAATTCCTGAGTGCAGAGCCAGCAGTAGCCCCTGAGCATTGCTGGGTGTGACCCCCCAAAAAAAGCAAAAAAAAAAAAAGGCTTTTAATAGTACAAAAGTTCTTCCACAGCAATCCAATATAATGAAAGAACTCTAGCTCTGGCCCGAACTTAGACCATACAAAAGAGCCTTAGTCTCCCACCAAACATAGACGATCTCACCCGAGAGCAGTCCTACCCAAAAAGAAGGGATAAAAGGCCGAGGGGCCTCAAGTCAGTCCCCTTCACTGTCACTGCCTTCCTGTTCATTGATTTGCTCGAGCAGGCACCAGTAACCTCCATATGACCTGTCTCATGCAAGTAGAGTCCAAGGGCACCTGCTTGCTCCAGGAACATAAAGAGCCTCAAACCATCCCATCAGGTCATGGGAATGAGGTCTATAATTGTTACTGGTATTTGGCATATCAAATACAACACAGGTAGCTTGCCAGGCTCTGCCGTGCGGTTAGCATACTCTTGTAGTCATCTCAAAATTCGCATTTATTGATGAACTTTGCGGCTGCACAAGCTGGGCTGTGATAGGCTGGTCTGCTGGGTAGAGTTCTGACGAGGGGGAAGTCCGGATGTGGAAAATGGAGGCCCTCATGGAGTGGGGGGTCGTCTGGCTTGTGAGGCTCTGCTGGGGTGGCGGGCCAGGGCTAGAACCTGCCATCCCTCTCGTGGCGCCTCATGAGTGGCTGGGCACAGGGAGAGCCAGTAGAAGCTCTGTGAAGCCCATGTCTGTGAGTCTGTGGATCAGCATACCTGGGACAGATTAAAAAAAAACTGCTGCAGGGTGGATCTTGATGAGCCTGGCTGTGATAGGCTGGTCTGCTGGGTGGGGAAGTCCAGATGCAATCCCCTTATATACACCAAAGTAATCCTATCTGTGACAGGGAGGGTTGTGTCAACAACCCTAAACAGATTGTGGAAGGGTGGTGCCACACCCTATTACAGGTATAAACAAAGGTTATGCCAAGGACTGATCCCTTCTGAGATTATCTCTTATGTAAAACACTGAGAGAGAGAGAGAGCTGGTATAAAGTAATACATCTTAATTTCATGAGCTTCATGTAATCTAGATGGTACCACAAGGTCCTCCTTATTATCTGTACCAGGGTGATTCTGAGTATCTTGTTCTCTGTATACTGAAAGGGTCACACTTGCCTGCTTGAGAGCAAACTAGCATGATCCTTCCTATAATCTTCCTGTAGTCTCAACGTAGCAGGGTGGTAGTCTCCTGGTAAATTCTAACTGTCCCTCACTGGGTGTAGTGGGTATAAAGAGGAGCTGTGCCCAATCTAGAAAACAGAAGTCTTAGTAGATGTATAAGTCAGAAGTTATTCAGAGTCAAAGTGACTGCGGTAACTGCCACATCCTCCATCAGTGTTTACATAAAAGAGAGATCTCATTAGAATTAACCTTGGCTTAAGTAGATTAAGCTGTGGGTGGGTAAAGCAGCAAAGCTCCCAGATTAGCTAAACCTGTCATCAAACAGGATATTTCCAGGGCTGGAGCAATAGTCTAGCAGTTAAGGCAGTTGCCTTGCCCACGACTGTCTCGGGTTCGATCCCTGGCATCCCATATGGTCCCCAAGCACTGCCGAGAGTAATTATTGAGTGCAGAGCTAGGAATAACTCCTGAGCATTGCTGGGTGTGACCCAAAAAGAAAAATTTAATAAAAGTAATACTTCTAAGTTCCTATATAAAATAAATATCCAGGCTGTCGCGGGTGTGACCCAAAAAGCAAAAAAAAAAAAAATGTACATGTATTCATTTATGAATTTCTTCTATCTAGTAATAGACCCAGTCTTCTAGGTAATAATTTCCTTATCCCATGGGTCATTTCCTTATCCCATGGCCCTCCACCCCAGCAGAGCCTCACAACAAGTCAGACGACCCCCACTCCATGAGGACCTCCATTTTCCACATCCAGACATCCCCCTCCTCAGAACTCCACCCAGCAGACCAGCTTATCACAGTCTGGATGTTGAGAATGACTAACTGCATGATGTGTGGTTTGCTCTGGCTTCTTGCTAGGCTTAATGATATCAGTTAAAACCTGTCTAGAACTGTTTACTATGTATAAATGTGAAAGAACTTGGGAAGAACCTTATGCTAAAATCAGCATCTTCTAAAAATATTGCGCAGCCGCACACCAAGGGATCTGTGGGTCTGGCGTGGGTGGGTCTCTCTTCCCGGGCAACTGGCATGGAGGTGAAGGAATGGGCAGGGCCCAAAACTCCACTCCGAGTCCGGCCAGCATAGTCTCTCCCCGCTCATGAGAGCAAACCCTTGGAGCAATGTTGGACTAGGCCAAGGGCTGGCCGAGCCCCTTACCAAGGAGGTCAGCTCCATGGGTTGCTTCCACATGGGGCCAGCCGAGCAGCGCAGCTGTGGGTCTGAAGTGGATGGGTCTGGATCTCTTCCAGGGTTGCAAATTTAAAAAAAAAATAATAAAATGAAATAGTGAAGTTCTGACACTTTACTAGACCATTTTGCTCATGTAGTCCTTCCATTTAAAAACCCTAAGGGGCCGGAGCGATAGCCCAGCGGGTAGGGCGTTTGCCTTGCACGCGCCGGCTTGTGCCGGCCTGGGTTCGATTCCCGGCATCCCATATGGTCCCCCGAGCACCGCCAGGAGTGATTCCTGAGTGCAGAGCCAGGAGTAGCCCCTGAGCATTGCCGGGTGTGACCCAAAAAAGCAAAAAAAAAATAAATAAATAAATAAAAAAAAAATAAAAACCCTAAAAAGGGCAGGAGCGATAGCAGAGCGGGTAGGTTGTTTGCCTTGTATGCGGCCGACCTGGGCTCAATCTTTGCTCAGGGGCTAACCCTGATCAAAGAGCCAGGGGTAGCCCCTGAGTATAGCTGAGTGTGACCCAAAAAAGAAAACAAACAAACCCTAATAGGCCGGAGCTGGGGCCGGGGCGATAGCCCAGCGGGTAGGGCGTTTGCCTTCCACGCGGCTGGCCCATGCCGGCCCGGGTTCGATCCCGGCATCTCATATGGTCCCCAGAGTACCGCCAGGAGTAATTCCTGAGTGCAGAGCCAGGAGTAACCCCTGAACATCGCCGGATGTGACTCCCCAAAAAATAATAATAAATAATATGGCCGGAGTGATAGCTCAGCAGGGAGGGCATTTGTCTTGCACATGGCCCAGGTTCAATCCCCAACATTCCATATAGTTCCTTGAGCACCACCAGGAGTAATTCCTGACTTCAGAGCCAGAAGTAACCCCTTAGCATTGCCAGGTGTGATACAAAAAAGAAAAAAAAAAAGCCCACATTTCCTCATTCTTGCTTGGGTTTCCTGCACTCTAGCTGCCTCTAGAGTGTACTTGAAATAATTCTACCACCGGTAACTGAGTCTCCTGACAGAATTATTTTTTTTACTTTTTTTTTCAAAGGGTTACTCCTGGCTCTGCACTCAGGAATTTCTTCTGGTGGTGCTTGGGGACCATATGAGATGCTGGGGATCAAACCCGAGTTGGCTGTGTGCAAGGCAAACGCCTCCCTGCTGGACTATCTCCCCGGCCCCTCCTGACAGAATTCTTTCCTTCAAGAAGATAAAGAACCCAGGTCACACGGGGCCCCATTTCCTGCACCTTTTTTTCCAGCAACATCTCCCTCAAGATGAGGAAGACTTATCTGCATTTGTTTGAATATGTGAGAACTTAGCTTGAATGCTGGTGTAGGGGATGAACAGATTCAGACTTGCAGCTCCCAGAATACCCGAGTCCTGTTCTGAATCGCTAGTTTCCATGTCTCTGAGATTCTGGGAAAGATAAACCACTCCTGACTTAGTCCTGTGTTAGTTGTGTGCTTTGGTTTGGCACTGGCCAGGAGAGGGACCCATTGAGTTAGAAACAAAGCCACTAACCTCCAAGGAATGTTCAGAACAAATCCACTGACCTATAGGGAACCGCACAGAAGCCTGAAACCCACATTTGTTTGAGAGATTTAAAAGTCAACAATTAAAATGATGTTGACAGTAAAAAAGTTGGCACAAAGCAATTTCCGCTAAGTGAAAAGAGCCAAGTAGGGGCCGGAGCGATAGACCAGTGGGTAGGGCGTTTGCCTTGCACACGGCCGACCTGGGTTCGATCCTCGGCATCTCATATGGTCCCCGAGCACTGCCAGGAGTAGTTCCTGAGTGCAGAACCAGGAGAAACCCCTGAGCATCCCTGGGTGTGACCCAAAAAAGAAAAAAAAATAAGAGCCAAGTAAACAAAACAATAGACCCTATGAAAGTGTTTAACTTTCATGAACTTGAACGTGTATACAATGTTATGACCTTTTTAATAAACGTCAGGGTTGTAGGCCAACAGATAGAAGTACAGTGGTTAGAGCACATACTTAGCATATGCCCAATCCCACTTTGATCCCTGACACTACGTGGTCCCTGCTCCTCCAGCACAGCCAGGGTTAGTCCTGAAGTCTTCCACCCCTGCTGAGGTGGCCCAAGCAATCCATTGTGCCACAAGGCTTCATTCAGCAGCCATGCATTCTGGTGTTGAGCTGCTGGCCCAGCTGGTTAAGAACTGTACTGTAGGGGCCGGAGCGATAGCACAGCAGGGAGAGTGTTTGCCTTGTGTGCAGCCAACCCTGGTTCGATTCCCAGCATCCCATATGGTCCCCTGAGCACCGCCAGGAGTAATTCCCTGAGCAAAGAGCCAGGAGTAAACCCTGAGCATCGCCGGGTGTGACCCAAAAAGAAAAAAAAACTACTGCAGGGGGTTACAGTGAGTAGGGCTCTTGCCTTGCACACAGCCGACCTGGATTTGATTGCTAGTCCCCATATGATTCCCAGAGCCCATCAGAAGTGATCCTTGAGTTCTGAGCCAAAAGTAAGCCCTGAGCATCGCCGGGTGCGCCCCCCCCCACACACACACATCAAAAAAAAAAATTACAGCTGCAGGTTCCTAGAGCTCCTGGGCACCACATAGGAAGGCACCCCCCCACCCTACTGAAAATGTTTTTTTAAATTAGGGGGTTTGGGGCTGAAACCATAGTGCAGTTGGTAAGATGCTATACTATTTGCGCTCTGCACTATGTACTAAGGTGCTTTGCACATGTCCAACCTGGTTTGATTCTGAGACCCACCAGGAATGATTACTGAGCAGAGTAAGAAGTAAGTCCTGAGCTCAGCTGAGTATGTTCCCCCAGTTTTTTAAAAATTGGGTCTTTTTTTAAAATAAAATCATTTCCATATACATCCATGCAGGGCACATGCTTTACCTGCGAGGCACATCCCTGATCCTGATAAATAAATCAGCCTTTGATCTATATATACATGTGAGAAAGAAACCTGATTGGCAGAAGCAGAGATGGGGCGAGAGGGACGCGGAGTGCGTTCACTGCTATATTTATCTCCTTGTTGCTTTCCTAAAATACACATGTACTGCTTTGTAATAAAAAAAAACAATACCCACATCACGGACATTTTTATTTTAGTATTTTTGTGTTGCCTGGGATAGAACCCAGGATCTCAGACATGCAAGCTAAGTGCTATGCTACCAAAGGGCACCCTCATTTGAAGAGCTAAATAGGCTGGAGAGAAAACACAGCCTAGCATTTTGCTTTACACGAGGTCCACCCAGATGCTTGCCTTACACTGCAATGTGTGACATTTTTCAGAGCTGGAGTGATAGTATAGCGAGTAGCACTCTTGACTTGCACACGGATGATCCAGGTTTGATTCCCAGCATCCCATATGGCCCCCGAGCACAATCAGGACTTATCCCTGAATGTAGAGCCAGGAGTAAGTCCTGAATACTGCCAGGAGTGGTCCCAAAGTCAAATAAATGGGACGGAGTGATAGTCCAGTGGGTAGGGCATTTGCCATTATTGCAGCTGACCAGGGCTTGATCCCCATAAAGTTCCATAAAGTTCCTCAAGCACCGACAGGAGTGATTCCTGAGTGCAGAGCCAGAAATAACCCCTGTACATCACCAGGTGTGACCTAAAATGGAAAAAAAAAAAGCCAAATAAATAAATTGCAGATGTTGTTTCCATTTCTCTGAACTTCCTTGAATCTGCAAAAAAAAATTTTTTTGGGGTCACACCCAGCAATGCTCAGGGGTTTCTCCTGGCTCTGCACTCAGAAATTACTCTTGGTGATGCTCAGGGGACCATATGGGATGCCGGGGATCAAACCCAGGCCTGCACGGGCCGGCCATGTGCAAGGTAAACGCCCTACCTGCTGGGCTATCACTCCAGCCCCAAATCTGCAAAATTCTTTTGGCTACAGAAATGCCTTACCTTGAAGGGCTGGAGAGATAGTGCAGTGGGTGAGCATTTGCCTTGCACATGGCTGGCCCGGGTTTGATGCCAGGCATCTCATATGGTCCCTGAGCACCTTCAGGACTGATCCCATACTCTTAAGTGCTGGCCCATCTACCCCTCCCCCTGGCTCTGTATCCCCTGCCCAACTCTCATTCCCAGGGATTCCCCAGCTTCCTGTGATCTGGTTCCTTCTCAACCTTAACTCAATTTTAAAGAAAACTGGGCAAGTAGTGAGAAATAGGGACTATCAAGTAAAGACTGGAGAGGGGCAATCTGCCCCATCCCAAGTAAGATCTTACCAGAATGACATAAAAGAGCAAAGGTCAAGAGACTCCTGGATTTAGCTTTCTCAGAGCTGCGTTGTGTTCCACTGTACAATTTGCAGCAACATACAAGGACTAGAGGCTATCATGCTGAGTGAAGCAGGCAAAAGGGACAGACAGGAATGATCTCTTTCATGTGTCCAGCTTATATACAGCAAAGGAGCAAAGACTCCTGGAGAAAGACTATAGAGAAAAGGGAAAGAAATAGAGGTTCTGGATTTCTCAGAAACCAGCCAGAAGGGCAGGAAATGGGCCAGGAAAGACGGACACCAGATGGAGATCAAGGTTGGCCTGAGTTGGAGCCAGTTCCACAGGCACACACCATTCACCATCCCCGAATCTGTGTGTGTGCGTGCATCGCACGCGCACGCGCACACACACACATACTGCCCCCTGGATTTTTTTTTTTTTTTTTTTTTTTTTTTTTTTTGCTATCTGGGTCATACCCAGTGATCTCGGGTTATTCCTGGCTCTGGACTCAGGAATTACTCCTGACAGTGCTTGAAGTACCATATGGGATGAACCCAGGTCAGCTGCATGCAAGGCAAATGCCCTACCCACTGTACTATTGCTTTGGCTCCCCGTGCAGTTTTTTTTTTTTTTTGAGGCCACACCTGGTGATACTCAGGGGTCTACACTCAGGATTTCCAGCAGTGCTCCAGGGCCAAATGGGGTGTCAGAGCTTGAACCTTAGTTGATGCATGCAAGGCAAATGCCCTAACCACTGCATTATATTTTTATTCTAATTTTTGGGGGGTCACACCCAGCAATGCTCAGGGGTTACTCTAGTTCCGGCCTATCCCCAGGGCCCTGTGAGGTTCCATGTGGCCTTGGCAGCAGGGAGGAGCACGATGAGTGCTGTAGAATATTTTGGAAACTCTCTAAGAGGCCATAGAGGTAGAACATTTATTTTGCATGCACCTGACCTGTGTTCAATCCCTGGTACCCCATATGGTCCCAAGTAGAGATCCAGAAGTGATCCCTGAGCAGAGCCAGGAGTCAGTCCTTAACAGACCTGGGTGTGGGCCCCAAACGACTTGACATTTCTAAGTTCAAAGCTTAGAGATAGTCCAGGGGGCAAGCCCCAGTCTGACCCCCATCTTGCGACTAACCCTAATATGATCCTCAGCACTGCCCAAGGTCCATGAGCACCTCTAAGTGAGATCCCTGAGCAGAATGAGTAAGCCCTGAGCACTGCTGGGACTGGTCAAACTAAAAAACTTCAAACATTGGTGGAGGGAAGGTCACACTGGTGGTGGGTTCAGTATTGGAACATTGTAGGTGTGAAACAATTTTTTGCTTTTTGGGTCACACCTGGCAATGCTCAGGGGTTTCTCCTGGCTCTGCACTCAGGAATCACTCCTGGCGGTGCTCGGGGGGATCATATGGGATGCCGGGAATCAAACCCAGGCCGTCACAGGCCGGCTGCGCGCAAGGCCAACGCCCTACCCACTGGGCTATCGCTCCAGCCCCTGGTGTGAAACAATTCTAATAATCGCAAATCTTGGTGGCTTTTTATTTTTTTGTGGCCACACCCAGCTGTGTTCAGGGCTTACTTCTGGCTCTGTGCGAGGGATCACTCTTGTTGGTGCCAGGAATGGAACCCAGGTCTGCCGTGTTAAGTCAAGCACCCTAGCCACTATGCTATCACTCTGGCCCCAGGCCCCCTTAATGTACCTGACTCTGCGTCCTGAATGGAGGCTGAAGCTCTCAGTGACCAGGGAGTCCCACTTCCCCAAGCAGTAGCCCCATCTGATGTGAAACTCCAGAATTTGACCCAGGTCTCTGGGTCTCTTCCACACTGTGCCCTTCAGTTCTTGGTGGGAATCTCCTACCCCCCAGGCTCCATCTGTTTTCCTGAGTCTCAGCTGGCCCACTTCCTTCCATCCTCTCTTTCCCATCTCTGCCCTCCTTCCCCCTGATCCTTCCATACCTCCACTCCTACTCTCCACTCCTACTCTCCTACACACAAACACACACAACACTTTGCAGACAATTGAGGCCTTTATTTTTGAAAATAATTCTGTAGCTTCACCTTTCTTTTAGGAACTGAGGTCAGACAAGAAACCAGAACACACCCGTTGCCTTGTGCAGCTGCCGTCTGGATCCCAATCGGGCAGACGGGACCGCAGAGGTAGGGGTGGTGTGTTGGCCAGGGCAGGAGGCTGACCTACATGGTCATCTCATCTCTTTCCCACCATCCTAGAATAATGGGGGCAGTGTGAGTGCCTGAGGCAGGAACAGAATGAGATGTGGACAAGTGTCCCCTTAACCCTGGCCACACACAGTGGGCTTTCCCTCCCCCACACTCTTTCCTCCCCCACCCCTTGGGGGCCAGCTGAGAGGTTGAACTTCCTTCTCTTTATCCTCTTTGAATCTCACACTTCCGGGCTGTAGGGAAGGATGAGATGAGCTCAGGATAATGTGGAAAAACATTGGAAGTAAACCCTGATGGCAACCAGGTCCACTTTGATGCTGAAATTTGGTCTTATTCACTTTGACCACATGCAGCTTCTCACGAACAGAGCCCCCCCATTCCCTGATTAAGGGACACTCAGGTGTGGGCAGAGGACTCACACCCAAGCCAATGAAAGACCGGGAGCCTGGTGGCCATGATTTCAAGTGGTCAACCTCTGCACATTCACCCCAGGAGGAAACTTGGGGTTTGTACCCCAACCTACTCAAGTATCTGCTGACCACACAGTGGTCTCCTTAGCTCACCCTCCTAGCACACTCCAGAAAGGAGCCCCTGATCTGTTGCCACCCCATCCCTCCGAGAATGGAGAGTAACCCTCACTTTCTCATCTGTGCACTTGAATGCCACTGCAGAATTAAAAAAAAAAAAAATCAATGGACCCAGGGAGACACACAGGTACGCTTCCGTGGCCAGCCCATATTATGGCAAGGGAGGGGGTCCAGGAGGTGGTGGTGGAGGGGCAGCTAATTCCAGCTCGGGTCGTAGCCTGTCCAGGTCTGCGGGGTGCCAGGTGGACCCGCCGGCCACGAAACAGGAAGCTGACAATGCCCCGGTAGCCAGCCCTGGGCACCCCAGACTTGAGATCATCCATGACACCCAGGGCCTTGGCAAAGGCTTTGAAGCTGTCCCTGCTGGTGTACTGCACCCGCACCTCGCCCAGCTCCTGCCGCTCACTGGTCCGCACCGTCTCTACCTGCAGCTGTGGGCGCCATAGACCCGGCAAGGAAGTCCCGGTCATAGGTGTCCCGCTGCAGGTAGGACAGGTCTAGCTGGGTGAAGGGCACGAAGTGTTGGTTCAGCTTGATGAACTTGAGGTGCTGGTCGAAGAACTGCCCGTGACTCACGCCACGGCGGCCGAAGGTCATGGTCCGTGACACTCGGCCGCACACAGGCCCTGCCCTGCCGCTGCTCAGGTCGCCGCATCCAGTCATCCCAAAAAGCTTTGGGCCACTTGGGCTCCAGCTCAGCCCAGAGCTCGGCCAGCAGCAGCCAGCCCAGGCCCGGAAGAAGTCAGTGCGGTAGAGCAGCTCGGGCCGGCCAGTGTCCACCATCTGCTCCTTGCCATTGTCATTCCAGGCTGACACGCACCACAGTGATGGGTCGGCCTGCAGTAGTGGGTAGGTGGCCTGGAAGTACTCGAAGAAGTCGGGTGCCACCTCCAGGTCGTCCTCAACCACCACAGCAGCGCGGAACTTGAAGGCATGGAAGACCTGGCCCAGGGCCCAGCGGTAGTGGCGGGCGATCTTGTAGTAGCCTTGGAACTTACGGTGGTCAGGGGGCACGGGGATGGTGCTGAGGTCAGGCTGGCGCAGGTGTGTGACGGCGCTGCCGTAGGAGGCAATGACCCGTGCTGTCTCCTCATGGCCGCAGTCCTGGCTGACGATAATGGGGAAGCGCTCGGCCGATGGCGGTAGTGTAGCAGCTTGTCCAGGCAGCGGCGCACCGTGCTGCGGTCGCAGGCAATGACTAGGATGGGCAGCACAGCGGGGCGGGGAGGTCACCGGGGCAGCTGGCGGGGCAGGGCTCGGCACCCGGTGCCAGTGCTGGTTCCAGCGCACATGCTGCTCATGGATCTGCTGCAAGAGGTTCCGCTGCTGCTCCAGCTCCAACTCAGCTTCCTGGGCCAAGCGGATCAGCTCCTCAGCCAGGCCGGCAGGGTCGCCGTCCAGTGCACCGCTGACAGGTGGGTGGTCGGGCGAGGGCCGCGCCAGAAGAAAAGCAACAGCAGGGCGTTCCAGGCCACGAAGAGGATGGCGCCCCACAGCACCAGGCCTGCCGACTGCTTCTTCAGCATCCTGGCCCCCGCAGGGGGACACGTGCCTTCGGGCCGGGCCACCCCTCACTCCTTGGGAAGCTTCCTCTGGACTGACTCAGAGAGCAGCCATGCACCTGGGGAGCGGGAAGAAGAGAGCAAAAAGAGTCATCCCGTTCCCAGAAAGTCAAGGGAGTATGGTGGGAGTCTGGGGCAATACCAAAGCAGCCAGGATCCTCTGTGAGCACCAAAGCTTGCTCTAAGTGTATTCGATCCCTGCCATCACAAAGGATCCTTGGAGTCTGGCCAGCAGTACACTAGCCCTGAGCACTGCCAGGTGTGGCCTCACACCCTAATTAATTAAATAAAAGTGCCATGAGGGGCTGGATCAATAGGTACTGCAGGCAGGGAGTTTGCCTTGCATCTGGTGGATTTATGTTCTATCCTCAGCATCCCATGTGGTCCCCAAGCACCACCAGGAGTAATTCCTGAGTGCAGAGCCAGGAGTAACCCCTGAGTGTTGCAGGACTCCTTTAGGGCATTTGGCTCAAAACATTAGCACACTAAAGGGCCTAGGTGAGGTGCAGGGAGGGATTATCTAAGGACATTTAACACTCCCTGCTTTCCATAACAATGGGAGGAAGGCCTGAGTTGCATGGGTATAAACTAGCCGGTTTTCACTCTCCCGCGCTTCTTTGGGGGCTGTTGCTCGCTGTGAGCGGTCGCCCTGCTTGGAAGTGTTCTTCTCCTTTCCCAAAGCCTATACACGTGGTGGTCGCCATCTTGGCCTACACGTGGCTGGGGTTCTAGCCTGGAATCCTAAGCATCGGGTTTTTCCTTTTGCTGATTTGTATGCCTGAACCTGTGATAAGTAAAGTCTTTTAAAAACCTCATCGGAACCCTGAGTGCTCATCCATTCCTCGCCGGAGGTAGAAGGGAACTCTCGCTTCCCGGCACTGTCGGGGACCCCCGGAGCGCCCCGACACCTGAGCATTGCCCCAAAAAGAGGGAAAAAAGGGAGGGGGTCAGAGCAATAGCACAGCAGGTAGGGGCGTTTGCCTTGTACACAAGGCTGGCCCGGTTTCAATCCTCAGCATCCCATATGTTCCCTGAGCACCGCCAGGTGTAATTCCTGAGTGCAGAGCTAGGAACCCCTCAGCATCACCAGGTGTGACCCAAAAAAAAAAAAAAAAAAAAGTGGCAAAGGGGCCGGGCGATAGCCCAGCGGGTAGGACGCTTTGCCTTGCACGCGGCCTGTGCCGCCCAGGTTCGATCCCCGGCATCCCATATGGTCCCCCCAGCACCGCCAGGAGTAATTCCTGAGTGCAGAGCCAGGAGAAACCCCTGAGCATCGCCGGGTGTGACGCAAAAAAAAAAAAAAAAAAGTGGCATGAAAGGGGTGGCTAGGATACTGGTCAAGTTTCTTAGTGTAAACCCTTATGCCTGTGGGTTATAGCCACCCTAACCAAAACCCATCCCCAAGGCCAGGACAGTTCTTGGTATTAGGATTCACAGACAGCAAACTTGTGAGCCCAGGAAAGAACATAATGAAAACAGTTTAGGGGCTAGAGAGTAGCACAGAGGGAGGGGCATGCAAGGGTTTGCCTTGCATGCGACCGACCTGGGTTTGATCCTCAGCATCCCATATGGTCCCCTGAACACTGCCAGGAGTGATTTCTAAGTGCGGATTCAGGAGTAACCCTGTGCATCACCAGGTGTGGCCCCCAAACTAAAGATAGATAAAATTAAAATGAAGGGGCAGGAGCATTAGGACAGCAGGTAGGACACTTGCCTTACACGTGGTTGACCTGGGCTTGATCCCCAGCTCCCATACGTTCCCTGAAGCCCCACTAGGAGTGATTCCTGAGCAGAGCCAGGAACCAGCCCTGAACATCATTGGATGTGGCCTTACAAGAAAGTCAAGGGGCCGGAGAGATAGCCCAGCAGGTAGGGCGTTTGCCTTGCACCCATGCCGGCCCGGGTTCGATCCCCAGCATCCCATATGGTCCCCTGAGCACCGCCAGGAGTAACACCTGAGCATTGCCAGGTGTGGTCCCCAAAAAGCAAAAAAAAAAAAAACAAAGTAAGCAGCAGAATCCAGAGAGGGTTCAGAATTGGAGCATAGGTGCTCTACATGTGTGAGCCCCTGGTCTGATCCCTGGCACCACCCCTACCCCAAAACCAATGCATACAACCCCCCGAAAAAAATCCAAAAAACCAGAAACCAAAAAAAAATTAAAAAACATAGCTGAAATTCTCCAAGAAAACATGCGTCAGTTCCTCTGGAACTTGGTTTATTTAGAAAGGCTTGAAAGGACAATTCAAATCCACATGCAACATAAATAGAATGTTTCGTGGCTAAAAACACCACCAGCTGAATCAAACGACAAATGACAGACTGGGAGGGAATGGAACTTTGACAATATACATAACGGAGTCTATACCGTCAGAGACCTAAAAACAGAGACCAAACATTCTTGTCCAAAGGAGCAGGGCAAAAAAAAAAAAAAAAAACAAAAAAACAAAAACAAAAACAAAGGAGCAGGGCAACTCACAAAAAAAGGGGGTGCAGGAGACAGGACAGCAAAGAGGGTGCTTAGTTTGTATGCATCTGACCTGGGTTCAATCCCAATCAACTTATATGATACCTCCAGGAGTGATCCCTGAGCATATAGCCAGGAGTCCTGAGCACATAGCCTGAGCATCACCGGATATGACCCAAAAAAAATAAAAAATGGGGGGCCGGAGTGATAGCACAGTGGGTAGGACATTTGCCTTGCATGTGACCGAACCGGGTTAGATTCCCTTGCACCAAATATGGGACCATCCCATATGGTACCCTGAGCACCGCCAGGGGTAAATCCTGAGTGCAGAGCCAGGAGTAAGCCCTGAGCATTGCCAGGTGTGACCCAAAAAGCAAATAAATAAATAAATAAAAAGGTAAAAAATGGTGCTTAAGGCATATGAAAAGTCGTCGAACTTTATGCATAAAAATGTACGGGCCGAAAATATAGTGCAGCAGGCAGTGCACTTGCCCTGCATGTGACTGACCTGGGTTCAACCCTGACAGTCCATACGGTTCTCAGATTAGTCCCTGAACATGGCAGATTATGGCCCAAGAACAAAATCATTGATTTCTCACTCATCAGATGGGCAAGCATTCAAAAACTTACCATGTTCTTGGTACTGTGTATAAAAGAATGTTTGCCTCGCTTAACACTTGCCTTACACCGTGGTTGACCTGGGTTTGATCCCAGGTAAAGTCACAAAGATTTCTTTCCCTGTTACAGTGCTGTTTGTGATCCATGTGAGTTCATTTTTGTGAGGAAAGGCGTGAAAGTCCTCTTAGAGAGCAGGCCAAAAATGTTCAACAGTTCTCCTACAAACTAGCAAGGCCATTGCACGCCGGCCGCCCATGCCGGCCTGGGTTCGATCCCGGCATCCCATATGGTCCCCTGAGCACCGCCAGGAGTGATTCCTGAGTGCAGAGCCAGGAGTAACCCCTGAGCATCCCAGGGTGTGACCCAAAAAGCCAAAAAAAAAAAAAAAAAAATGGACCGGACTGATAGTACAGCGGGTAGGGCCTTGCACATGGCCGACCCGGGTTTGATTTCCGGCATCCCATATAGTCCCCTAAGCTCCACCAGGCGTAATTCCTGTGTGCAGAGCCAGGAGTAACTCCTGAGCATTGCTGGGTGTAAGCCAAAAAGAAAAAAAAAAGTTTTATTTTGGGGAGTGTCACATCCAGCAGTGTTCAGGGGATCACTCTGGCAGGACTCAGGGGACCCTATGGAATGCCAGGGATCACACTGGGGCAGCCACGTGCAAGACAAACCCCTCCTGACTGGACCATCTTTCTTTCCTTTTTTTTTGGGTGGGGGGAGGTCACACCCAGCAATGCTCAGGAGTTACTCCTGGCTCAGCTCAGCATTCAGGAATTACTCCCGGCGGTGCTTGGGACCATATGGGATGCTAGGGATCGAACCTGGGTTGGCTGCATGCAAGGCAAATGCCCTAACCTCTGTGATATCGCTCTGGCCCTGGACTCAAGGGTCCCAAGTAGACCAGGAGACAAGGCTCAGTCCTGGCATCACTGGCCTGCCAGCCGATCCCCAACCCCTTCAGTACTTTCACACCTCAGATGCAAGTTTTCTCACCTCAGAGATGGGAGACCATAATAGAATACCTCACCAGGTTGCTGTGTAGAGGGGATGAAATCATGGGACGGGTTTGAGAACAGCATGTGGCATGTGACAATATCAGATATGAGGGGGTGCACTCCAGGGCCATCATGGCTGGACCTAGTAGTTTCCTTCTGAGTCAGACACGGTCCATGGCCAGCCCCCCATGACCTCTGGGGCGCTGCTTCTCACCCTGCTGAGCCCCATGTTTCTGTCCCAACCCCTCCCCTGGGGCGGCAGAACAAAGGCACAGCTGCCCCGACTGCACTGCACCACCTACTGTGCCAACCCTGCCCAACTGCTTCACCATGAGCTTCTCCAGAGCAGGGACAGGCACTGCCAGAGTCTAGGTGCCAGGACCCGAGGGATGCTGGAGACACTTGTCTGTGACCTGCAATCTGGCTTGTGGGTGAATGCTGTGGGCCCCAGAACCCCAAAGCACAGGTCCTCCACTCGTGTGGTAGGAAAACCCGACCTAATCTCACTGGTGCAATCAACCTAATGCAGACCTATTTATAGGCCTTATTTATCACCCCCTCGAATGTCGGCTCATGCAACAGAGATAAGCACACTGGGTTTTAGGGTACCTTTCCACGCTTACATACAGCCAAACAATGCCCTGGTCTAACTTCTGTCAAAATCCCCAATGTGGAAAACACCATCAGCCCTCAGCAGTTTCACAGTAACAAAAAAACAGAAAAGACAAACGCTGCCTCATCTGACTTCAGGCCCTCAAACTCTTCAACCTCATCCTTTTCCTTCGGAAGAGATGGGTTTGGAGATTGGGGCGATAGAACAGCAGGAACAGCACTGGCCTTGCACAAGGCCAACCGGGTTCAATCTCTGGCACCCCATAGGGTCCCCCCATACTCTGCCAGGAGTAATCTCTGAGCACCACCAGATGTGGCCCATAAAACAAAGAGAAATTTTTTCATGTGCCTATTAGCCATCGCCTGTCTTCATCTGAGAAGTGCCTGTTCATTTCCTCCCTGTTTTCTGATAGGGATTTGGGTTTTTTTTTTTTTTTTTTTGCTTCTCTTGCAGGGGTAAGTTGACAAATGAGAGAGGAAGTAACGAGGGAGCAGGGTCAAGGCCTTGGGTACATCAGTTAACATGGGGGAGTGGTTCAGCTCTGCATCCAAACCAGAGTCAACAACACTGAAATCACGAGACCCAAACTACAGTCACAAAAGGGGGCAAGAGGGAACTTGGGGACACTGGTGGAGGGAAGTGGACATTGGTGGTGAGAGTATGCTAAAATACTGTGTGTCTAAAATGAAACTACCGATAACTTTGTAAATCACAGTCCTTTAATTAAAAATAAATAAATGGCTTTTTGGAGTCAATGATCGTCCAAGTGTGGCTAACCCAGGTTTGATCCCCAACAGGACACAGTGGACTCTGAGCCCCACCAGGAGTGGTCCCTGAGCACAGAGCCACCAGGACTCAGCCCTGAGCGACTCTTGGTGTGGCCAAAAAAAAAAGAAAGAAAGAAAAGAATCTCAAAAACCACTTTAAAACCTGAATTTATTTTATTTTGTTTTTTTTGTTTGTTTTTTGTTTTTTGTTTTTTGGGTCACACCTGGCAATGCTCTGGGGTTCCTCGGACAATATGGCATGCTGGGGATCAAACCCAGGTTGGCCACATGCAAGGCAAATGCCCTCTCTGCTGTTACTATCACTACAGCCCTTAATCTGAACTATTTTTTTGGGGGGGGGGAGGAGGGAGGTCACACCCAGCTACGCTCAGGGATTACTCCTGGCTCTGCACTCAAGAATTACTCCTGGCACAGCATGGGGGACCATATGGGATGCCCGGGGATCGAACCCGGTTGGCCGCATGCAAGGCAAACACCCTCCCCCGCTGGACATCGCTCCGACCCCTTAATCGGAACTTTTGAGATAGCGCCTTAACAACTCTCTACATCTTTCTCCTTGTGCTACTTTCCCAGAGGACACCAAGTGTCCCCTCATCAAGTAATCATATGATCCCAACATTCACCTGACCACAGCGGTAACCTAAAACACCACAAAGGTGGCCACTGCCCAGGGAATACAAGTCCAGCTTTTCAGGAGGAAGCCACATGGTCTGCATGACCTGCTAACTCCAACACATGTTCCAACCATGCAGCCCAAGGCATGTCATGCTCCTCTGTTCAAATACCTGCTGTCTTTGCTCTGGCCAGTCTGAACTGTCCCCTCCGTACCACACTTTTGACATTAGTCAAGCCCGTTCCAGCGGGTACACCAGTGACGTGTTAGGCAGAGCCAGGTCTGCCTGGATACGTGACTGTCCACGCTGTAAGAGAATCTGGGGTGCTCAGATTCTGAGGCTCCCTTAAGAAAAAAGGGGGCCGGAGCGATAGCACAGCAAGTAGGGTGCTTGCCTTGCATGTGGCCTACCTGAGCTCAATCCCGGCAACCCATAAGATCCCTCAGGCACCGCCCGGAGTAATTCCTGAGCGAAGAGCCAGGAGTAATCCCTGAGCGTCGCCAGGTGTGACCCAAAAAAAGAAAAAGAAAAGGGTCTCCATGACTTCCAAACCCGTCACAGAGATGGGCACATGTATAAATTCCCGGAGGCAGAAGAAAGAACTGTTGGCACAGTTAACTCAGCCAGCAAGAGAGAAGGGCTCTGGGGCCCGGAGCAACAGCACAGCAGGTAGGGCGTTTGCCTTCCACACAGCTGACCAGGGTTAGATCCCCGGCATCCCATGTTGTCCCTGAGGACCGCCAGGAGCAATTCCTGAGCCAAGAGCCACCTATGAGCATCGCTGGGTGTGACCCAAAAAAGGGGAGAGGAGAGAGAGGGAGGGAGGGGGAGAGAGAGAGAGAGAGAGAGAGAGAGAGAGAGAGAGAGAGAGAGAGAGAGAGAAAGAGAGAGAGAGAGAAGGGCTCTGTTTCCCCAAGACAACCCACATATTGCTCATTCCATACAATGATCACCACAATCATTCCTCTGCGAGTGGGTGGGATGGTGTCTGTTTCTGCTTTAGAATTCTCTTTTCCATTTTTAGTTTGGGGCCACACCCATGGCACCCAGAGGACCATGTGGCACCTGGAAGCAAACCCAAGGTGTTGACACATGCAAGGCAAGTGCTCTACGTCACTGAAACACACTGTTGGCTACAGAAAGTTGTTGCAGGAGATCCAACCCATGTTGGCCGCATGCAAGGCAAACGCCCTACCCACTGTGCTATCCTTCTGGTCCCCAAATTTCTGTGACTTATATGGTTAGTTCCTGAAAGGTGATAAGGCTGCATTTACATGAGAAATCCCTGCTCAGAAGTGTGCTGCTGGAATCCAGTGACCAAGGTCAGCCAGCCCAGGCCACATGGACAGAACACTGACAGGTATACCACTCACAACCCCAGCTCTTGTCACCACAGATGGCCAGCAGGAAGTGCCACAGCTGGGTCTCCAGACAGATCCCTGCTCAACTGGGTCTCAGTGTAGTGTCATAAGACCAGGAGCAAGTGACAGCCCAGCAGGGAGGACACTTGCCTTGCACATGGCTGATGCTTGGCAGTGCAGGGTCCCCTGAATCCTGCCATGAGTGATCCCTGAGCACAGTAGCAGGAGGAAGCCCTGAGCATTGCTAGGTATGGCCCCCCAACCAAAAAAAAAAAAAAAAAAAACTATCAGGGGGCGGAGCAATAGCCCAGCGGGTAGGGCGTTTGCCTTACACGAGGCCGGCCTGTGCCGGCCCGGGTTCGATCCCGGCATCCAATATGGTCCCCCGAACACCGCCAGGAGTGGTTCCTGAGTGCAGAGCCAGGAGAAACCCCCTGAGCATCGCGGGTGTGACCCAAAAAGCAAAAAAAAAAAAAAAAAAAAAAAAACCTATCAGGGGCCAGAGCAATAGCCCAGCGGTAGGGCGTTTGCCTTGCACGGGCTGGCTTGTGCCTGCCTGGGTTCGATCCCGGCATCCCATATGGTCCCCAAGCACCGCCAGGAGTTATTCCTGAGTGCAGAGCCAGGAGTAACCCTTGAGCGTCGCGGGTATGACCCAAAAAGCAAAAGCAAAATAAAAATAAAACTAAAAACTAAAAACCATCAGGCAGCGGGGCCGGAGCGATAGCCCAGCGGGTAGGGTGTTTGCCTTGCCGCCGGCGGCCGTGCTGGCCGGGTTCGATCCCGGCATCCCATATGGTCCCCGAGGCACCGCGGGGAGTAATTCCTGAGTGTAGAGCCAGTAGAAACCCCTGAGCATTGCTGGGTGTGACCCAAAAAAGCAAAAAAAAAAAAAAAAGCCATCAGGCAGCTGCCAGGAATCAAACAACTCTGCAGTTGCAGGCCATTCGCTATGGGGGGCGATTTGTTAATACAGCAGAAAGAATCTGAAACAGTAGAAAGAATCTAAGTGGTCTTTTTTTTTTTTTTTTTTGCTTTTTGGGTCACACCCGGCCGATGCTCAGGGGTTACCCCTGGCTCTGCACTCAGGAATTACCCTGACGGTGCTCAGGGGACCATATGGGATGCTGGGGCTCGAACCCGGGCTGCACAGGCCGCGTGCAATAAACGCCCTACCCGCTGGGCTATCGCTCCAGCCCAGAATCTAAGTAGTCTTAACAAGCATTAGGAGGCCTGGAGTGATAGTTCAGCGGGGAGGGTTGCTTGCTTTGCACGTAGCTGACCTGAGTTTCATCTCTGGCATCCCATGGGTCCCTGAACACAGCCATGAGTGATCCCTGAGTGCAGAGCAAGGTAAACCCTGAGCACAGCAGGGTGTGGCCCAAAAATACTGGCAGATAGTCTTCCTGTCTTGTACTCAGCACCCAAGCCTCAATTCTGAGACTGAGCTTCCACTTCCTCATTAATTCTCTACTGCTGAGTAAGAAAAACGCTTCATGGCTTAAAGCAACAGCAACACTTTTACTCCTCTCACTGATTCAACTTGTCTGGAATTTGGACTGAGGCAGGGAGGATCTGACAGCAACTAGAATGGAAGAACCGTTCACCTGGCTGGGTGCAGGCGCCTGCTGGAGCCAGCTATGTTGTGAGTGGGAGCGCTAGTTACAACACCTCCCTGTGACCTTTGTTTAGGGTCACAACTGGCCGTGCTCAGGGTTCACTCCTGGCTATGTTCAGGGCTCACTCTCAGCTGGGCTCGGGGGACCATATGGGGTGCTGGGGGATCAAACCCGGGTCTCGCCCGTATGCAAGGCAAGTGCCCTCCCCGTTGTCCTATCACTCCAGACCCCTCTATGTGAGCTTTCCTTACTGCCTAGGGATTTCTTGGACCTGTGCTGGCCAGGCTTCCCAGACCGGAGCCCCAAGAGAGCTAGCAAGCCCGGTGAAGCTGCTTATGGCCCAGCCTGGATCCACGTCTACTGATGCGCAGTTCAGGAGGACCAAGGGTCCCTTAGCATATGAAAGAGCAGAGAATCACAGTCCTCGATGTTTGGGGAAACGGACAAGGATGAAATGTGTCTGAGGTAGTGATGCTATTTGAGGGGCTGTGGTCCTTTGGGAGAGGAACACAGTCTATCACACTCCCCCCACCTTTTTTTGGTTTTGGGCCACACCCGGTAGTGCTCTGGACTTACTACTGGCTCTGCACTCAGGGATCACTCCTGGTGGGGTCGGGGTTCCATACGTGAGTGCAGGGGATCAAACCTAGGTGAGCCGCATGCAAGGCAAGCGCCCTACTTGCTGTACCTCGCACTCTGGCCCTTAAGTTAAATTTTCTAGTTTCTGGGCCATACCCAATGAACACTCCTGGCTGTGCAAGGGGGTTGGAGGACAGTAGGGTGGTGCCCATGCAAGGCCAGCACCTTATCCTTTGTACTGTACCTCTGGTCTCTCATCCCCTCTTTTAAAAGTTCATAACTCTGCCCTTTTATTTTTTGGTTTGGTTTTTTTGGGCCACACCCAGCAGTGCTCATAGTTACACTTGGCTCTACTCAGGAATTACTCCTAGCTTAGCTGGGGAGGGGGCCTAAGGGATGAAGGGGCTGGAACCCGGGCTGGCCAGTGCAAGGCAAACACCCTATCCTGATTTATTTGTAATGACATCTGCCTGCAAGGCAGACTCCACTCTGGTTTTGATTTGGAGTTTTCACAATTCCTTACGGGATATGACACAGCTAGTCACGCCACAAACAGTACACTGGTGTGAGGTGAGGAGTGAAGCTTCTTAACATGCTAAAAGCCTTGGCCTCAGGTTAGGGGGGCTTCACAGGAAGAACTGCTGGAACAGAGATTCCTTCCTAAATTGATTCCTGGTATTCTCAGCTAGTCCCTCTCCTGGTTTAAAAAAAAATGAAAAAGTTTAACTTCAAGAGAACAACAATCAGCTTACCCTGGTGCATACTCACAGAGAAGTCTTAGATATTTTTTAAATTACGGGGATTTGGGGGTGTGGGTATTGACAGATTTTCCTCTATTTTGATCTTGCCTAGCATGCTCCTAAGCAGGGTCTAAAAATTCAAAAGGATGGGGCCTGAACCAAAGCAGAGCAGGGAGGGCAGGTGACCTGCACGAGGCACACTGGAGTCTGATTCCTGGCATCCCCATATGGTCCCCAAAGCCCGCCAGGAGTGATCCCTGAGCCCAGAGACAGGAGGAAGCCCTGAGCACAGCCAGGTGTGGCTCCAAAACAATTTTTTTTTTAACCCAGAAGGAAAAGAATGCATAATGAAGAACTAACTGAATTATTTTCCCATTTATTACTAGGCTGCTGGGCTCTTGTATCATGTCCCAGGCTGTGTAATTTCAGCAGGAGAGGGGAGAACTGAAAGGAGGCTGAAGAAGACCAACTAAATAATTCAAGGGCTTAGGGACTAAAACCTAGGAGGGGAAGGCATACGGGTTATTCATCCTGGAAAAGGAACAGGGGCTGGGAAAGGATTGCAGCTGGAACAGCATAAAAGAAGTCCGAATGCCAGCACAGTCAATACCCCTCTCCAAGGCCCCAATTCTCCTGGCCCTCTGGGGTCCCCTTATAAGTACAGGAACTGGGTTGATCCAGACCATGCCCAGGCCCCTGACCTGAGATGATAACGGTGCCAATTACCAGAAGCTGAAATTAACCTGTCCCACGGCCACAGTGAAGAAAGGGCAGAAACAGGAGTCCTAAGGACCTCAAACGGTTGGGCAGGTTCAGGGACCTAAGAAAACAGGCCTCACCATCTTGCAAAGTACCACGAACACGAAACACAGCTGGGCAACATCGCAAAGGTTCAGAATCGAAGGTTTAAGTCAACAGACCGCGCCAGGCGGGGGTTAGCACAGGCTCGACCCTAGGACCCGTGCGGGTTGGAGACACAGGGCAAGCGGTCACCGGGTCCCCAAATTTGCACGACGAAGACCCTGCAAGCAACGTCCCCCCCAACATCCCATGAGATAGACGTGTAGCAAACACGAAGGAAAAAAGTTTTCTCGCTAATCTTCACACTGAGGCAATTCTTCCGGGGTTCTGAGTCCGGGGGGTCCGAGTAACTTCTTATGAACTGAGGGTTTGAGGAGCCGAACCTCCTTCCCGGCTCCGCAACGGGGGCGCCCGCGGGGCCGAGTAGCACGCCCCGCTCGGACCGAACACAGTTCCCCCTTTCCGGCTCCGGGAGGCCCAGGCTACGTCCTGGGCCTCGGGGCAGCTGCCTACGCCAGGCTCCCCGCCCCTCCAGCGCCCTCCCGGCTCACTTGGGGCCTCCCCGAGTCCGAGCTCCGTCCCGTCCCAGGGCAAGCTCCGCGACGGAGGGGAGCCGGCGACCCGAGTCCCTACTCACCGCGTCCAACCAACTTTCCGACCCCGAATTCGGCCCGAGAGCAACAGCCCGGCGACCCGCGACGTAAGCGCTCCCGCGACCGCCAGCACCTTCCGCCCCGCCGGCCCCAGCAGCGAGCTCTGGCCCGGCTGCCAGGCGGCAACGTGGCCCTTCCCGGGGCGGCGCGGGGGCGTGGCCAGTCGGGAGGGGCGTGGAGGGCCCGGTGCGGAGGCGGGGCCTACAGGGAAGGCGCCGGCCACCGCTTTCACGGACCGCCTCCTGCCCCCACATCCTAGCAGTCACCCCGCACCCCGGACCCCCAAGTTGTTTCAGGCCCCTCCCTTCCGGAGGCGCTGTGGAGGCAGGCGGCAGTTCCTAGCCCCTCCCAGGAACCAAGCAAAGCGCCACGGGCCTCTCTTTACTACCCCACCACACCCTTTTTAACCAGCAATCTAGGCTTTGCCCTGAAGAGTCCTCAAGTGGGGCCTGTGGAGGGGGCGCATGGCCCAGAGTTGCGGAGCTGGAGGGGAACCCTGCCGGGCACTCCACTCCTTTATTAGTGAATTATTAACTCCTTTACTATTACAGCAGTGCATTCACCAAACCCATGGGCACCAGTTTATCAGAACCTCCGGAATACTTTGAGTTAGGGCAATGGGGGAGGGGGTAGAGAGAGGCATGAGGAGCCCAGATGTGAAACCAGAAACTGGGGTGCCAAAAGGGAAGCGGGGTGGGGAAACACCTGCTGGCAATGACGGGCCACCACCAGCTCACCAGCTGCTGTTTGATTTTTCTTCCTCTTTTTTTCTTTTTTCGTTTTTTGGGTCACACCCGGCGATGCTCAGGGGTTTCTCCTGGCTCCGCACTCAGGAATTACTCCTGGCGGTGCTCTGGGGACCATATGGGATGTCGGGATCGAACCCTGGCCGGTATGGGCCGGCGCAAGGCAAACGCGCCCTACCCGCTGGGCTATCGCTCAGGTCCCTTCTTCCTCTTTTGTTTTCCTCCTTCTTGAAGGTGGGGTTGGGGAGGAGGGCGGCTGGTAGGGCCCTGTCCCAGGACCCACACAATTTAAGGGGGTAAAATTTAAATCATGGACTTTCACAGCAGCCCTGTGATGGGATGCAGAAAGAGTCCCCCGTGCGGCCCCCGCCCCCATGTCAGACACTATTAGAAGGCAGGGGGGGCAGGGGCCGAGCAATAGTCCAGCGGGTAGGACATTTGCTTTGCACAGCCAACCGGGCTCGATCCCGGCATCCCATATGGTCTCCCGAGCACCACCAGGAGTAATTCCTGAGTGCAGAGCCAGGAGTAACCTCTGAGCATCGCTGGGGTGACCCAAAAAGCAAAAAAAAAAAAAAAAAAAGACGGGGGTCAGAGGGCTTCCCTGAGGAGTGAGAAATGTTGGTCCTACCACGTGATTAGGACAAACCCCACCGGCCTGAGAGGGCCAAGGAACACAGCAGAATTCTGCTTTATAGGATGTGGTCATTTGAATTCACTCCCTGACTCATTTCTACACGAAAGCCAGGAACAAGACCTAAACAACCAGAGGCCCAGGCAATGGGTGTGAGGTGCTAAATACAAAGTTGCACTGAGGCTTCCCCAAGCCAGACCGCAGCTGCTGGCTCCCTGAGCCCTGAGAGCCACGTCATTTGGTGGCAAGAGCCACCTCGGGTGGAAGGCCTGGGACCCAAAGGAGCTCACGGTCAGCTTTCCCACCCAGACGATCCTGCAGGCAAAGACGGCGGCCACTTTCCACCCTTTGTGCCCCTTGAGTGTTCTTTGAGCAAATCTGTGAAGACAGACACACAGTGGGGCAGTAAGAGAAACGGTAGCAGCAGTTGGAAGCTGGGTCTCGGATGGCCCTAAAGGAGCAGAGTGGAAATAGCAGACAAAGCAATAAGGCTGGACATGTAAGCAGACGTGTGCACAGACCTGGGTGCATATGTGTGTACATCTCCAATCTCAAGCTAACGACTGCACAGACAGGCAAGAGGTGTGAGGCCACATTCAGGGGGCCGGCCAGAGGGGCTTGTGCTCTGCTTCCACACCTCTGCTCTCTCAAGCTTCTTTCTCCTAATGAAGGGGAGCCGGGGGCCTGCACACTCCCACTTGTGTCCAGGTAAAGGTGGAGTCAATAGAGGCTCCTAAAAGTATTGGGAAACACTTGAAGTGATAAGGGGGTGGCGAACAGGGGAGGGTCCTTGCGTTGAACCCAGACAGCAGCCAGGGCCAGGGCTTGATCCTTGGCTCCCCTATACAGTCCCCTAAGCACTGTTGGCAGTAAGCACTGAGTCAGAAGTGGGAATAAGGAGCCAGAGAGATAGTGCAATGGGTAGGGCACTTGCCCTTACACGGCTGACCCAGGTTCCATGCACGGCCAGGAGTAATTAATTCCTTAATGCAGGGTCAGGAGTAACCATAAGGTGTGACTCAAAAGCAAAAAAAAAAAAAAAAAAAGGTAAGATTTGAGAAAAAAAAAAAAAAAAAAAAGGTAAGATTTGAGCAGTGCACTACTGTCGGGGAGGCGCTGGGGTCCCCAACAACACCAGGAAGCGATTTCCCTTCTACCTCTGAAGCCGGCGAGGAATGGATGAAAACTCAGGAATCTGGCACAGTTTTAAAAGGGCTTTACTATCACAGGTTCCAATATACAATCCAAGAGCAGGGGAAAACCTCCGGACTCTGCATTCCCAGCTAGGCCCCAGCCACGTGTAGGCCAGAATGGCTGCCACCATGTGTTGAGGCCCAACAGAGAATGGAGAGTACAGAGAAGCAAAAGGCCAAGGGAAGCCAAAATGGCAAAAAAAGGGGGCTTCTTTCTTCTTGCAGCTTATTTTATAGATAGAAATCTGCCAAAACTTTCCAGCCTGGCCCATTGTGGCCTATCTAGAGATGAAAACAGGTAAATAGCTCTATTGAAATGCAGCACTTCAGGTGGCCTTCTGACTGTTTACAAGCACCCAGAGCTGATTCAAAGCCTCCAGAGCAGATCTGGGAGAAGCTGCAAGCTAAATGTAGCTGGAAGCTAAATAGGGCATCACCCAACACCCTACAAGTGGTCCAAAATTAAAATAAATTTCAAAACAAAACAGACCAAAGTATCAAAAACTACCTAGATCAAGGACAGTGGCAAGGTGAAAAGGCTTAAATGGGGGTGGGAACCAGAGGGTGGGATGCAGATTCCCAATCTTTCTCCTCCTGTGACAGTTTCATGGGGGAACAGAACCAGAAGTCACACCCCATTGCTACAATCCGAGCCTCAAAGGACAATCAATGGAGAAATGCCCAGAGAATGAAACCCTGGCTAGGGGCCAGAGAGGTAGTACAGTGGGCAGTGTTTGCCTTGCATGCATCTGACCTGGATTTGATCCCCAGCACTCCAAAGGGTCCTCCAAGCCCACCAGGATCCCTGACTACAGAGCCAGGATCTACATAGCTACCCCCCCACCCCACCCCCACACACGAAATCACAAATAAATAAATCAAGGTCCTGGCTACAGACCTGGGATAGAGAGGCTTTTTTTTTTTTTTTTTTTTTTTTTGCTTTTTGGGTCACACCCAGCAATGCTCAGGGGTTTCTCCTGGCTCTGAACTCAGGAATTACTCCTGTACTCAGAAGACCATATGGACGCCGGGGATCGAACTAGGGTCAGCTGCGAGCAAGTCGAGCAAGTCAATCGTCCTACCCGCTAGACTATCGTTCCGGCCCCAGGGGGAATTCTTGAATGGAAGCAAGCACCAAGCTTTTTTTCTGAAAGGCCAGAAGGAAGCCAGGGTGAGGAGTCAAACTAACATGGAGAAAAGAGGTGGAGGGCTCTAGCTGTGGTTTCTGGGGGGAAAGCTGATGGAAGAATGGCAGGAAAAAGCCAGCAGTCCTGTGCTAGCATCTGGAGGTGGAATAAGGACTGGATTCAGTGACAATGAAAGGAACAGGAAGATCGGGTGACACAATGAGAGAGAAGGGGCAAACTCTATCCTGCCTAACCCCCCCATCAGGACTGCAGAGGAAGAAGCAAAACCAAACATTATTTCAGGAAACAGTCCTCCCGGAACGAAACCAGAGTAAAACACCCTGAAACTTTTTCAGAAGTTGAAAAAAAAGTCAGGCTCAGATCATGTAAGCCAAATGCAATGTTTTCAAAGTTGCCTAGCTTCCCCTCTCCTCCTCCTCCGTATCTCCCAACCTCTCAAAGTGACTCAGAAAGCATTAGGAGCAAAGAGAATAGATGAAGGGGCTAGAGGGATAGGGCAGCAGGCATGGAGCTTGTCTTGCCAGCGGTTGACATAGTTTAATCCCTGGCAACCCAAATATTCACCCCAGAGTCGTGCCAGGAGTGATCCCTGGGCAGTGTGGCCTCAACAAGAACAAACAAAAAAGAGAACATATAAAGACATGAGTATGCAATGACCTGGATAGCAGGGACCAAAGACGTGAGCCTTCTAGCCACAAGGACCCAAGTTTAATCCCTGTCACCCTATAGCGGCCCCCACCCCCAGCACTACTGGGTACATTTCCAAAGGCCCCAAGCACCTCTGGGTGTAGAAACTATCACTGGAAAGTGTGTAGGAGGGAGGCCTCGTTCCCACCCCAAAATTTAAAAAAGTGAACCATATCTCTGAAACTGAACTTTTGGCTAGCTAGCTCCAAATTTTGTTTTAGAGAACAGAAGGTGGGGAGAAGATCGCTGGCTTGCTCAAGAGGGACAATCCTGGGGCAGCCTCTGAGCCTTTCTGGGGTGGATATGACAAGACAGAGGAAGACAGGCCTGCTGGAAGAAGCGATCGTCGGATCAGAGATGCGCTGGGCAGGACACTAAAGGGCCCTCCCGGGCTTTCACAGAGTAGGTAGGACACACACCACAGTGGGCAGGCAATGGCCACACAGGCCACTCCACCTGGAGGCAAGCCTCTTTCTGCCTGCTGCTCCTGATACTCCCCCTCTCAGCTCCGAAGGGGAAGCAAGCTCTGCCCCCTTCTCTCTCTCTTCCCCAACCACAGAGGTGAAAAATGGACACAGCTGGCTTACCTGGACACTTCTCAAAACATAAGGTCTGGGCACCTCCATCACAGCTCCAGGAGACCTCCACGGGCTTCAAAGCAATCAGATCTCCCAGATAGAAAGAAGGGCTGGGGTGGGCCAGAGCAATAGTCCAGGGGCGGCCAGCCTGTGCCGGCCTGGGTTCGATCCCGGCATCTCATATGGTCCCCCGAGCACCGCCAGGAGTAATTCCTGAGTGCAGAGCCAGGAGTAACCCCTGAGCATTGCCAGGTGTGACCCAAAAAGCAAAAAAATAAAAAAAAATAAATAAATAAATAAATAAATAAAAATAAAGGACTAGAGGGGCCGGAGTGATAGCACAGCGGGTAGTGCGTTTGCCTTGCATGCAGCTGACCCAGGTTAGATCCCCAGCATCCCATATGGTCCCCTGAGCACCGCCAGGAGTAATTCCTGAGCAAAGAGCCAGGAGTAACCGCTGAGCATTGCTGGGTATGACCTGAAAAGCAAATAAATGAATGAATGAATGAGTGAACAAATGAATGAGATAAAGGACTAGCGATGTCAGTCTGTAAACAGCATCTTTCCAAACAGCAGAAGAGCAGGACTGGAGAGATGGTACAGTAGGGGAGGGCACCGGTCTCGCAGGCAACAGATCCGAGTTCAGTCCCAAGTTCCCACTCAGAGTGCCATGAACCTGGCCAAGAGATCCCCAAGCACAGAGCCAGAAGTCAGCCCTGAGCACCACTGGGGTTGGCCCAAACACCAAAATAAGTAAGAGTAGTAGAGAAGAGTGGCAAGGAAAAAAGGCTAAGTGCTCCCTCGAAGACACCACACTCCATGTCCTTACGCCACTCTGGCTCTCCAACTTTAGCACTCCCGCTCATCTCTCTGACAGTACACTGTGGCACCGGAACCATCAGGCACCATCTCAACACTCCCAGGACCCAAGCACCTCACCCGCAATTATGTGATCCCAGCTACTGGGGACAAATGCAGGACAAATGCAGGGGACAAATGCAGGACAAATGCAGGGGACAAATGCAGGAAGGGCCACGGACACTTTGGCCAGCACCTGAGTCCAATGAGAGGGCCCCACTCCTAACTCAGGGCTTTGCTCTACTTTACCATCCCACAGACATAGTCGAACAGGGCAATTCCATTTTGATTCTGACGTGGTCCCTGGAATCTCTGCAAACCATTTTTCCTTCCTTGGCTCCTGGAACCAAGGAAGAGGAACGTGCAAGATGAATCATCCTAGGTTTCAGATTAAAGGAAGAGGCAAAGCTTAGCTGATGGATACTGGGTCCAGCAGAAGGAGCGGGTAAAGCCCGGTACTCACAAAGGCGAGTTAGGGCCTTTGCCATTTCTTCAGGTGTCCGGGTCTAAGATCCTTCCAGACAAAGGAACAGAGACAGCTCAGGTTACTAAACCCTTTTTTTTTTTTTTTTTTTTGCTTTTTTGGGTCACACCCGGCAATGCTCAGGGGTTTCTCCTGGCTCTGCACTCAGGAATTATCCTGGCGGTGCTCGGGGGACCATATGGGATGCCGGGATCGAACCTGGGCGGCATGGGCCGGCTGCGTGCAAGGCAAATGCCCTACCTGCTGGGCTATCGCTCTGGCCCCTACTAAACCTTTTTAAGGCCTGTGGACATGCACCTGTCCACAGACCAGTGACTTGGAACAGCAATGCATGGGGAAGAATATTTGCTTTGCACGTGGGTTCAATCATGGCATTTCACAGGGTCCCCCTAGCACAGCCAAGAGTAATTCCTGAGTGCAGAGCCAGTAGGAACTACTGAGCACTGTCGGTGTAGCCCCAAAACAAAAAACAAAATCACTGATGAGGGCAGAGAGGTAGTATAGCAGGAAGGGAGCCTGCCTTGCAGGCAGTTGGCCTGGGTTCGATCCCTGGCCCTCCACAGGGTCCCTGATCACCACCAGGAGTGATCCCTGAGCACAAGGCCAAGAGTAAGCACTTCTGGGTGTGGCCCAAAACAAAAAAAGGAAAAGAGAAAACCACTGACCTATACCATCCTCTACCTCTCGCCAAGGCAATTAGATCTCCTCCCTCATGTCCCTTAAATACAGAGACTGACTCTGCCAGAGTGATCCAGGTCCAGCCTTCCCAGGCCCACCCTGACTCGGACTCCTATCGTATCAGTGTTATACACAAGGAATCCTACCCAAATTTCCTTCAAAGCTCCATTCATCCTCTCTGGCCTAACCTCACAATTGTCACTGTTCAGTCTTCTACCTGCCTGGTCAGGCCAGGGATAGTGAGAAGGCAGGGTGACGCTGCTGTTGTGGCTATCAGAGGCAGAGTTCTCACCAGAGCACTTCGGATGGGCAGTGGCCAGGCTGGCCCTCCCTGTCGCTTTCGGCAGGAGCAACAAACTCTTTAGTGAGGACTGAGAGACGATCTTAGGTCTGGGGGCCCAGGACAGAGTCAAAGGACTAGAGCCCGTGTTTGCCATGCATAGGATTAGTGATCCAGCACTGTCTAGTCCATTCTCAGCACCACAGGACTCCCAGAGCACTG
>JAJIBD010011343.1:0-37500 GCA_021461705.1 Cryptotis parvus
TGCCTCTTAGCATTTTCTTTTCTCTGGGATGATTTTCTACTGCATAACAATCATTATTTCTTCATCTTGTTTTGTGTTTTTTTCTCACTCTTTCTCCAGAAGTCTTATATATCAGTAGAGGGTATTAAGAGGAACTATCAAGACCCTGAATGAATGGTTTGAGGTTCTTTGTATTCCTGAGGCAGCCAGATGCCATTGGGCTACACTGGCACGTGATAGGGTGAAATGGCAATATTATTGGTACCCGCTCTAGCAAATCGACAAATAACGGGATGTCAAGTGATCAAGTGATCTAATGATGACTTTAAGACATTAACAGAATCTGAGCCATTGTGCTAAGGTACAGGAAATGATATATAATATTAATATTTAAATGTGATAAGGTATAAAATTCAGGAAATTATATATAGCTTGGTAAAGGTTGAGGTGTTTTCACAAAGAGAAATGTTAGATGAGATTTTTATGTTTGTTTTGACTGAATTAGAAAAATCAGTAATAATGAATAGCTTCAAAATACTTTTTTAAAACTAGTCTTCTGATCCAATTAGATTAGAAGAGAAATTAATTTAAAAATTCTCAGAATGGGACATTCCATGATTGTCAGATGATCTAATTTTAGGACCTTCATTATTGTCCAGATCCTCAGGAAAACTCAAATGAAGTTTCAAAGCTCAAGCTCTGTGCAGATTGTTCAGATTGGAACCCTTAGGTTTATTTCCTTGCTTTTGTGACTTTTAGCATTTAATACTCCGATATTTCAGTTTCCTTATAATTGGGATGGTAATAAGTATTTCATAGTTATACATTAAATGAGTTAAGGGACTCGAGCCTGTCATAGAATTTTTCATGATATTAACAATGATATCAATCCAATCCTAAAAATGGATTTTAGTTTTTTTAAGTGAAAAAAGATTGTTTTGGGTCACACCCAGCAGTGCTCAGATCTTGGCATTTAATACTTGATATTTCAGTTTCCTTATAATTGGGATGGTAATAAGTATTTCATAGTTATACATTAAATGAGTTAAGGGACTCGAGCCTGTCATAGAATTTTTATGATATGAACAATGATATCAATCCAATCCTAAAAATGGATTTTAGTTTTTTAAGTGAAAAAAAGATTGTTTTGGGCCACACCCAGCAGTGCTCAGATCTTGGCTCAGTGCTTAGGGAACACTCCGAGCAGAGGGGACCTTATTGGGTACCAGAGATCAAAGCTGAGTCAGTCATGCACAAGACAAGCGTCCTATCTATTGTACTATCTCTCTAGCCTCTTAAATTTAAAAGACTTTTTAGATGTATATAACAGCTTTGTTCATCATCATAGTCTCCAAACTGGGAAAACCTCAACTGTTCATTAATGGAGGAATAAATAACTTTTTGATATAAGCATTATAATGGAGTACTACATAATAATAAAAAATGAGATATAGCGACACACAGTAAGAATGACTTTCTCAAATATGGTGCTGAGTGAAAAAAAAAGAGCACATGTGGTGTGATTATTAGCTAAAGTCACAAACGGGGCAGCATCATCTTCTATGATCAGAATCAAGTGAGAGATTGTCTGGGAAGGTCTGAGGTCTCTTTTCTGGAAAGGTGGTGGTTCAGAAAGGACTTTAAAGAACAGTGATATATGAACTAGTGTTTATGAAATTATATGTCATTGGGATTTTTTTTTCATCCTAAAAGTATTTCTGAGTAGTTAGGTGGCTAAGAGAGAAACTAGAAGAGGGGGAAATTATGCCTCCAAGACCCTCATTCATAATGCAAACTGGTAGGGAAACACGTTGCTCTGAGTCCAAGAAGTTTATTCAGTTTTATACTATTAGATAATAAACAAGTTACTTACTTGTTTTGATTCCTTTAAATCACAGCATGAAATTTAAGACTTTCCTACCTGCACTAGTGAAGTGCCTATTGTGGAAAGTCTGTTATCTATAACTCTGCTGGGTCATAACAGGATGGGACAGTTAACTCAATTTGTCCCTTTTTTTGGTTTTTGAATAAACCAAAAAAAGTTGGTTTATTCAAAGTTGGTGCTCAGGAGTTGTTAATGGCAGTGCTTTGGGGTCCAGGTAGCCAACACAGACCTATAGCATGCAAAGATTGTGCTCCCACCTCTTAAGTTTTCTCTTCCACCCCATCTTCTTAAAACCAGAAATAATTGGCTTTGGTTTCACTTTTTAAAACCCAGGTTCTCCTGTAAGCGTTTACCTCACTTGCTTCTCTCTTTGCTTGTTTTCACTCTGGAAAAGCCTGTGTTCTTTCTCAAACACCTATTTCTATCCTTCTCTCCCTTCATTTCTATCCTTCTCTCCCCTCTTTTTTTTCCTGCTTTTTGGGTCACATCTGGCAATGCTCAGGTGTCACTCTTGGCTCTTTGCTCAGGAATTACTCCTCAGGGAGCCATATGGGATGCGGGGATTGGACCCGGTCGCCCGTGCAAGGCAAACGCCCTAGCCGTTGTGTTATCGCTCCGGCCCCTATAAGCTCTTATGACTTTGTTACTACCACTGTATCTTAGAAAAACCTTCTACTTGGTAGCAACTGATATTTTATAGGTAATCAAGATTTAGTGGTTAAAATTAGCTTCTTTAGATTTCAAGTTCTAGAATGGGTTTGTCAAGATTAGCCAATGTTCTAAAATAAGAAAGTCCAAGGAGAAAATTGTTTCTTGTGTTTATTGATCAGCTGCAGGGGTTTTGTTTTTTTGAAACTCAGTTTTGCCTCTATAAACATTGCTGTTGCTGCAACTTAATCAGAAGACATTAAATTTATTAGCCATTTGCTTTCTGTAGCTACTATAGTATTCATTAGTATATGAAAATGGATTTCTGCAGACCACATCCATTGCTAATCATTTTATTCTTTGTATTATAAACCTGATGTTTAACCAGGACAATGCGATTTAGAATTGGAGAGGGAATTAATACAGTATGCATTTGTTTATATGTAAATATATGTTTTATTTAGAAAAATAGCCTTTAGATTCTGCTCCTTCTGTGAAAATATCTTTTTAGAAAGTAGGAGAGGGTTTAAAAAAGTTTTTGTTGACTGTTTTTGACATTTCTTTTGTGGTTCTCTGAGCACCACCCAGTGCATTTAGAAGCAAGCTAAAGGTATCGAAAAAAATTTTGGGATGATCTTGCAAGGATTTCAAGCATTCAGTGATTTGCTAACTGATTATTATAGAAGTACCATTTACTCCCAATGACATTTAGCCTGGGAACAAAAATGTACTAATGAATCCCACATATCTCAAAGTTCTTCAGCGATCTTTTTTCCCTTTCAAATCTATATGGACTAGAGTATGATTGGGGATGGAGGTGGGAGAGTGTTTTGCTGGGTCACACCCGGCTCTTTACCGAGGATCAATCCTGGCAGTGCATGACGTTATTTATTATAAGCAGTGCTAGAGATTGAACCAAAGTTAACCATTTGCATTAAACAGGCTCTTTAACTCTTGTATTGTGTCTGTAAACCCTGGACTAGATGGATTTAAGTGCACAGAGGGAAAAAAATGTTCAGGCACTTTTTCAACTTATAAAGAAATCACTGTTCCCTGACTCTGGAACAGTGCTGTTTCCAAAGTTGCTGTTCCAGAGTCAGGGGACGCTGTCTCGTTTGTCAAGGCATTGAAAATCAGATGGGCTTTGGATTTGGAGAAGACTGCTGGATTAGAGACGTTACCGAGTGGATTCCACAGGATTTCAAAAGATCACGTGGCCACCCACCTACAAGATGGTCAGACTTCTTAGTCAGACCCTGAATGAACTGTTTGAGGCTCTTCGTATTCCTGAATCAACCAGATGCCATTGGGCTACACTGGCACGTGATAGGGTCAAATGGAAATATTACTGGTGCCCACTCGAGCAAATCGATGAATAACGGGATGTCAAGTGATCAAGTGATAAGGAAATCACTATATATTATTTCTAGCCAGGCTACTTGCTGAATATTTTTTTTTCTTTTTGGGTCACACCTGGCTCTGTGTTCAGGAATTACACCTGGCAGTGCTAAGGGGATCATATGGGATGCCGGGGACTGAACCCAGGTTGGTTGCATACAAGGCAAACTCCCTACCCACTTTACTATTTCTCCAGCCCACTAAATAATTGTAGTGAAGATAACAACTGCTAATGTACAGGGAGAATTTAGATATTCACAGCAGCCTGAAGCAGGAAGTACCTTGTTAGTCACAGCAGCACTTTTCAAATGTAGTAAGTCATATTGTTCCCACTTCACAGAGGAATCGCATGACTGAGACATGGAGGAACAAACTTGCCCACTATCCTGAGGACAGAAAGTGGCAAAACTAAGACTGAATAATGTCACAAGACTCTGACTATTGTGTCACCTCTCATTTGTGTGTGCCTCTCTTATAAATGTGATGTACAGACTTTGGGGGCGAACATCACCTTGCTAAAGCCCCATAATGACAGTTGACCAAAATAAAAGTGTACTTTTTTGTTCTTTTTGGGTCACACCCAGCAATGCTTAAGGGTTACTCCTGGATCTGCACTCAGGAATTTCCTGGCAGTGCTTGGGGGAACCATATGGGATGCCAGGGAATTGAAGGAATTGAACCCAGGTTGGCTGCATGCAAGGCAAACTCTTTACCCGTAGGACTATCCCTCTAGCCCCAACCATTTTTTTTTTTGTTTTTGTTTTTTTTGGGTCACCCCCAGCGATGCTCAGGGTTACTCCTGGCTCTGCACTCAGGAATTACTCCTGCACTGCTTGAGGAACCATATGGGATGCTGGGGATCGAACCCAGGTCGGCTGCATGCAAGGCAAACACCCTACCTGCTGGACTATCGTTCTGGCCCCATCAACCATTTATTTTTATAAAGTTTTTTTTCAATAAAACTTTTGATCCCCCTTAGATAGATGGATGGATGGATGGATAGATAGATAGATAGATAGATGGATAGATAGATAGATAGATAACTATATTGAAAGGTCTTATATTGATCAATGAATGAAGAAAAGAGGCCCAGTTTTTCATGTTGTCTTCAACTTTATTAATCCATCTGAACAATGTTCTCAGACAGTCACTTCCTAAAAGACTCCCTTTAGAACTTTCCCACGTGACCATCTCTTCTTTCACTGTATCAGGGGATTCCATATGAACTTGATGACAGCTTACTTCTTCTGGAAATATTTCTAGTGGCATGGAAGGTGATATATTTTTAATTATTTGATTAAAGAACTGTGATATATGAAGCTACTCATAGTTGAGTCTTAGACAATATTCTATCACTGGTCTCACCGTCAGTGTGTTTCCTCCACATAGTCGCCTAAGTTCTCTCCCATCTCCCAGCCTGCCACTTTAACAGACACAAGGTTTAATTATTCTAGTTTGGGTTTTATATTTTCAGTGTTGTTGACTCAGTGGTTTGAGTAGATAGCTGTAGGTGGTATCATGTTTTTAGTTCAGTTTTATGGATTTATCATCAATACTGTGGAATTTGGAGAGTGTAGCTTCTTAGTGCTGAGATGCCAGAGAGTCACTGTTTTCCTCATCCAGTGCGGTCACACAGTCACAGACAGTTCCTTCACTCATCTTCCTCCTTTCCCGCTCTTAACCATGATGTTTCACATTCTTACAGAGGCTCTTTCTTTTTGTGTCACTTTACTTACATCCACATATGAGTGAAGCCCTGTGGTAATGGTTTCTCACTTTTTGACTGCTCTTTGCTTAGCACATTGACTTAGATTTCCATTAACATTGTTGAGTTGTATTCCATGAGTATACATGTTGTAAAACCATCTGGTCTTCTTTTGGTGGGCAGTTAGATTGATTTGTGTTTTGGCTATTTTGAATAATATAAGGGAACAACTATCTTTTCAAATTAATGTTTTTATATACTTTGTATATATGCCTGTGAGTGTTGCTTAATTATGTGGATTTCCATTTCTGGGGTGATGGGGGGGCTTCCTTGTGTAGGAACTCACTGTTAAGTATACTAAATACTATTTTCTTTTTTGATATAGAAGTGGTGGTATTTTATGAAGTTTTCTTAGCTCTAATTTATTGTTTGCTTATAGAAATGTAATAGATTTTATACCTTCTACTTTATAGTAATTATGCTTTATTGTAATTTGGGGTGTAGTCTACATATAATGTTATGTAATCTGAAATGATTATTTTACTTTTCCCATTTAGGTTGCTTTTATGTCTTGTTCTTGTCTGATGACTAGAATATCAATGTTATGTTTAATAAAGGTAATGAGAATGGACAGTTTTATTTCTGATCTTAGAGTAAAGCCATTCATATTTTTACCATTGACTATTAGCTATGGATTTGTTATATATGGCATTTATTATGTTGAGGTCCTATTTCCAGAGAATTAATTTTGTGTCATAACTAGTTGAATCTTCTCAAATGCTTTTTATCGGATCTTGTGATACTTATTTTTTGTATGTTGTATTTTATAGTGATAGATTTTTATGTATTGAAACTTTTTTTTTCCTTTTTGTGGCACACCCAACAATGCTCAGGGGTTACTCCTGGCTCTGCACTCAGGAATTACTCCTGGTGGTACTCAGGGATCATATGGGATGCTGCGTATCAAACCCAGGTCGACTTCATGCAAGGCAAACACCCTACCCACTGTGCTATTGCTCCGGCCCCAGATTTTTATATATTAAAGCATCTTAAGATCCTTAAGAGTAGCATCCTCTAGGTGATGGTGTATGGTTCTTTTGACATACTCGCTTTTGACATTTTTACCAATTTACCAACATATTTTTGGGAGTATTTGCACCTATATCCTTCAAGGATGTTCTATAGTTCTCTTTCTTTTGTCTGGCTTTGAGTTCAGGATGCTGTTGACCTTGTAAAATATGTTAAGGACCATACCATCCCACCCATTTCCTCCTTAATTCTTTGAAGGAGTTTGAGAAAGATGGGTAGTATGTTTTCTTGGAAAGTTTGTTACTTCAGTAGTGAGGCCATATCTGGTCCTGAGCTTTTGTTCGTTAGGAAATCTTGAATACTCCTTTGATTACTGTACTTGTGAGGGTTTGTTCAAGCTGTTTCTTCCTGATTGAATTATGGAAGGTTGTATGATTCAAAGAATTTGTCCATTTCATGCAGCTTGTCCAAGTTGTTTGCATGTAAATATACATAGTAGTTTCTTATGATGTTTGTGATTTTTGCCTCTATCATCTCTAAATCTTTAAATTAGAATTTTTCTTTTAGAAAGCAAGCTACTTAAGGAATTAACATTTTTTTTATCTCTTCAAATTAACAACTCTTGGTTTTGTTCTTTTATACTGTCTTCTTTTTAGTCTTATTTCAAACTTTTTTTCCCTTACTGACTTGTATTTTCACTTTTTCCTTTAGTTCCTTTAGGTGTGAGGTTATATTATTTGAATTCTTTGGGGCATGGGGCTCAGTTTGGGACACACCCAAGAATTGCTCAGGGCTTATTCTAGGCTTAGCATTCAGGATTTATTTCTGGTTCTGTGCTCAGGAATCACTCCTGACAAAGCTTGGGGGGCTCAAATGAGGTGTTGAGTGGGGTTGATCCTATAGATAAAGCAGTCTTAACCCCCTGTATGGTCTCTCTATTCCCAGATAACTTCTGTTTGTTTATTTGTTTGGGAGTATACCCTGACAGTGCTCAGGGAAGAGCAGCTTGGGATACTAGGGATAGAACACTGGTCTGCCACCTGCGAGGCAAGAGCCTTACTCCCTCTACCACCTCTAAGACTAACCAGGAAACTTTTTTATCGCTGCCTTAATTTCTTCATTTTCTCCAGAATTGTTCAGAAGTATGTTGTTTGGTTATCATGTTTGAGATTTTTTTCAAGTTTTCCTTGTGTGGCTGAACTGAGCCCATTGTGACTAAAGGGGAAAAAAATGTTTGCTATGATTTTAACCTTCACAAATTCACTAAAGTGTCTTTGTTGTCCCAATATAGCACTATCCTTGGTAGTGTTCTGCGTTAACCTGAAAACAATGGGCATTCATTTCTTTGGGGATGGAAATTTTTTGTTTCTATCAAGCCCTTCTCATCAATTGCTTCATTCAATATTGTTAATTCCTTTTCAACATGTTCTGTCCATCGCTGTAAGTGGTGTGTTGAGATTCGCACAATTACTGTGCAGTTATCAATGTGTCCCTTGAGACCTTTAAATAATTGCTTTGATAATTTGGGAACCCCTGTGTTAGGTGCATAAATATTGACGATTATTATCTTTCTGATAGACATATAGTATCTATTTTTGTCTCTCTTTTTTAGTTGAAAGTCTATTTGACCAGATATGAGAATAGCACACCCTGTTTTTTTTCCCTGCATTATTGGATTGCTTAGCTTTCCACTCAGCCTACATTTGTCATTTTATCTGATGTAAGAGTCTCCTATATACACAATATTGATGGACTCTTCTTTTTATCCATCAAACCATGCTGTGTCTTTGGTGAGTTCAGCCATTCACATTCAGAGTGATTAATGAGCCACAGAGCTTATGGCTGTTCTCTCCCCCTTTTTTTATTTTTTCGGTTTCCTTTCCTATTTGTTCCTATCTGCTTTTTTAATGTCAATGGTTTCCCTTGTGATTCTCTCAATTTCATTTTCTTCCTAAGGGTCTCTGCCCTCGATTTTTTGGTTTCATGAGGACTATACCAATCTTTACATATATGTGTCTTTTTGTTTGCACTGGTATTGAGCCATCCTCTTTTTTTTTTTTTTTTTTTTTTGGGGGGTCACACCGGCAATGCTCAGGGGGTTACTCCTAGCTCTGCACTCAGGAATTACTCCTGGCGGTGCTCGGGAGACCATATGGGATGTCGGGATCGAACCCAGGCTGGCACAGGCGGCCACGTGCAAGGCAAACGCCCTACCCGCTGGGCTATCGCTCCGGCCCGAGCCATCCTCTTTAGACTAAACAGATCCTGCTCTGTTCTTCATCCCCTTTGATGTTCTACAGCTTTTTCATTTTATTCTGGCTTGTATTTCTAATTCCATGTTACTGTTTCTTACCATACTCAAGGTTAAATGTTCTTTTTGCTCTTTCTTTTCCTATGTGATTCATTTTATCATTTCTTGGAGTGAGATTTGGTTGCTGTAAACATCTGGAAATTTTTTCTTATCAGGGAGACCCATTATTTCTACAATCATTTGTATGATAATTTTTCCAGATAGAATATTCTTGGGTGGAAGATTTAAAAAAATTATTTTCCCATTACACTTTACATAAACATGAACAACACTGTGATTACAGAGTTGTTCATGAAATCTGTTATAGACATTCAATATACTGTCACCAATCTCACCAATGTTATTTTATGTTTATTTGTTTGTTGTTTTTGCTTTTTGGGTCACACTTGGCAATGCTCAGGGGTTACTCCTGGCTCTTTGCTCAGGACTTACGCCTGGCACTGCTCGGGGACCATATGGGATGCCGGGGATCAAACCCAGGTCGGCTGTGTGTAAAGCCAATACCCTACCCACTGTGCTATTGCTCTGGCCCCAAATCCCACCACTATTATATCTTCCATCACCATTATCTCCAGTTTTCCCAACCACTCCTTAAGTCTGTCCCCACAACAGGCCCTCAATATTATTTTTTGGGCTTGTTATAATTTGCTAAAAGAATGATCAAAAAACAAAGACTGTGTTATCTCACCATGGAGCTATTAAAGCCTTATATCACCAAGATTTTGTTACAGGTTTAGACTTCTATGTTGATATTTTGTTAATTGAGATTGGGTGCTTTCTATATTACATCCCATCAGATCTGGTGTGCTACTCCTAGTTTATCAGTGTTGTAGAGTTTGAGGTGTCCAGGAAGTCATAAATTTGTAACAAGGTGAAACAGCTGGACTTAAATTTTTAACTGTCTGGCGTTTTGGAGTGTGTGCATGACTGCCGTGGCTTTTTGGAAGAACAGGGAGGTGGGGAAATGAACCCCTTCCGACTCCTTGAAAGCCTGGAGATTTTAGTCACAAAATCCACATACCTGAGTTTTTCAACAGATTTATAATTTTTGGATGACGCTCTCGAAGCAGTGGAGTCTGGCTAAGAGCATGATCGTGATTGTAGGGTATGGAGGTATTCGACTGCCAGAACTCTGTTTGGGAGGGTGTGTGAGCTCACTCACCCCCTTCGGAGATACCCAGGATAACTCAGCCTAGTCGGGGGTCCAGAAGAATCTCCTCATCTTGTTGATCTTTCTTGAGATTTATTTATGAGTCTCTCGATCATGGCCTATAAAAGAGTTTACATGGTGCTGGAGGTGGTTTGTGGACGTGACTCTGAAATGTTTTATCATTAGAATTTTGAGTATATTCCACCCTAGCCTATGAGGTTTCTGCTGAGAAGGTTGATGATAGGCTGATTGGGGAGAGCTTTGTGTATTGCTTTATTTTCATCTCACACAGCCTTTCATATTTTGCTCTTTTTTTTTTTTTTTTAAATTTTGGGCCACATCTCACATTGCTCAGGGTTTACTTTAGACTCCTCAGGGATCACGTGTGGTGGGCTCAGGGACCATCTGGGGTGTCAGGGATCAAATGTGGGTTGGCCATATACAAAGCAAGCACTCTATGGTTGCACTATCTCTCCAGCACTATTTTTCTTTATCTTGATCCCCCTCCCTCTTGTCCTTTCTTCTGTCCCTCCCTCCTTCCCCTCCCTCCCTCTCCTCTATCCTCCCTCCCTTCCTCCCTCTCCTAACCAACCTCAATCCCTCCTCTCCCTCCCTTCCTTCCTCCCTAACTTCCTTCCTTCCTTCCTTTCCTTCCTTCCTTCCTTCCTTCCTTCCTTCCTTCCTTCCTTCCTTCCTTCCTTCCTCCCTAACTTTCTTCCTTCCTTCCTTCCTTCCTCCCCTTCCTTCCCTCCCTCCCTCCCTCCCTCCTTCCTCCCTTCCTTTCTTCCTTCTTTTTCTTCCTCCTCCCTCCCTCCCTCCTTCCCTCCCTCCCTCCCTTCTTCCCTTCTTCCTTCTTGCACCAAACCCAGTGGTGCTCAAGAAATCTACTCAAAGCAGTGTTAGGAGCAAGGGAGTGTTGGGAGGAGGATGTGTATATCTAAGCTGTGGGGTTTCTGCTAATCTGATGAAAAACTTACTGGGGTGCCTGGGGCCTGGGATCCTGGGACTTCTTTCATGCAAAGCATCTCTCTGGAACTTTAGATAATTTATCAGTGATGTGTCTTGGTACATATTTTTTTGCATTTACAGATTCAGATGTTTTCTCAGCTTCCTTGCCTTAGGTGGTTAATTCTTATCCTAGAGGTGATAATTTCTCAGCTTTTACATCTTTGATAGGTGCTCTATTCCCTTCTCTCTTAACTTTCTGGAACCCCCAAATCCTCACACTATCTATTCCAGGCAAGTTTGATATTTCTTGAAGAGTGCCTTCATTTTTCCTATATATTTTTTCTCTCTTCCCATTTGGATAGTTCCAGAATGTTATTTTTTTATCATCATCATCATCATCATCATCATCATCATCATCCCATCATCATCACTCATCATCGTTTCTTTGGGGAGGTCATGCCCATCAGTTCTAAGGCATTCTTCTGGCTCTGTGCTGAGGAATCACTCTTGGTTATTATAACTCTTTAGTTATTTTCCCTTTGTGAGGCTGTGACCATTAGTTTTGCTTCCCATGGAGGTTTATATTTCTTTCATTTTGTTTTTCTTATGCTTTGGGGATTTTATTTTTTTGTTTATTTTGTTTTTGATTCATACCTGGAGTGCTCATGACTTAATCCTCATGGTGAGCTCATTAATCACTCTTGACAGGGCTTGGGAAACTCATTGTGGTGCCCAGGATCGAACTCTGGTCAGGTGCATGTAAGGCAAGCACTTCACCCACTGTACTATTCATTGGTCCTCTGGGATATTCGTTTGTTTGTTTTGAGTCCATACCCTGTGGTAGTCATCAGTTACTCCTGGATTTGTATTCAGGAATAACTCCTGGCCTGCTCAGGGACCTATGGGATGCCCAGATTGAAATTGGCTCAGCCAAGTGCAAGGCATGTCACCCTGCCCACTGTATTAATGCTCCAGTACCAGGGATTTTTTTTTTAATATGGGTTCAATTCCTTTAGTGAAGTACTCCTTTTCTTGGTGTTTTTAAAATCTCATTAATGGATTGCTTTGTGTCAGTGTGAAATTGATATATTCATTGATTTTTTTTTTTTCTTTTTGGCTCACACCCGGCAATGCTCAGGGGTTTCTCCTGGCTCCGCACTCAGGGAATTACTCCTGGCGGTTCTCGGGGGACCGTATGGGATGCCGGGGATCGAACCTGGGCCGACATGGACTGGCGCGTGCAAGACAAACACCCTACCCGCTGGGCTATCACTCTGGCCCCCTGGTTTTTCTTGTTTTCAATTCATTGCTGCACTCCCCCATGTCAGTGTCTTTCAGATTGATTTCTAAGGCTGGATTTAACTTTTTTTTGACATTAGCTTTAATTTCAGTAGGAGAAACTAGAGCTTTGGCTTGGAAGATCTCTTTTGTTTTTCAGGACTCTGTGTTTGTGTGGAAAAGGTTCACCTGTGGGTTGTTTTCTTCAATCTTTTCTGGAGTGCTGGAACCAGAAAGGTCGTACTACCATGAAATACCTGACTTCTTTTTTTTTTCTTGTTTGGGAGTGTTGGGTCACATCTGGCCGTGTTCAGGGTTTACTCCTGTCTCTCTTCTCAGGAAACATTCCTCATGCCAAGGTTAAACTCTGGCTTGTTGAATGCAAGGCAAGCGCCCTACCTATTGTATATCTCTCCGACACCCCCCCCCTGTGCCCAGCTTGCCTTTTTTTTTTTTTTTTTTTTTGCTTTTTGCTTTTTTTGCTTTTTTGGGTCACACCCGGCAATGCTCAGGGGTTGTTCCTGGCTCTGGACTCAGGAATTACTACTGGTGGTACTCAGGGGACCATATGGGATGCGGGGATAGAACCTGGGCCGGCATGGGCGGCCACGTGCAAGGCAAATACCCTACCTGCTGGGCTATCGCTCCGCCCCCCAGCTTGTCTTAACCTGAGCCATTCTCTGTCTGAGCTCAATAACTTTGGTAGCAGAGTGTAAATGCCCAATGCAGCAATCTCTACCTAGTGGTTTACTAGTGTAGTGGCTTACTCTGGAAATCCACTTTCCTTGTCTAGGGAGCCGAAAAGGAGGCTTCCAAATTCTACCAGTTTTCTTTCTATGTTTTCTTATGATTCTGCTAAGGTTTGAGCTATGGGAAAACTTTTTTTTTGGTAGTCTTAGGCTCTGGTGATAAACTTGACTTTCCACCAGATATTTCCTTGAACTCATGTGCATCAAATAGTGCCATGTAAATAAATATCTTACAAATGAAAGTTATTTCAGTAAAAATGTTTTTGGTTTTTATCTTTTGCTTTATAGAAATAAATGCTCATGTGAGAATGAATGAGTATTTCCATTCTGATTGGTTATTAATTCATGAAATTATAATGTAATGTAATTTCATTACATTATAAAATTATACAATATAAAAGTTTGTACTTTTATATTGTACATTATAAAAGTTACAAAAATGTAGCTTTCACATTTTAAAGTTATAAAATTTATATTAGCTTTAGATTTAAAGGAACATTGAAAAAGCAGGGCAATATAATATATACATATATGTATATAAGGTATATGAGATTACATATATATGTAGACTATATATATATATATATATATATATATATATGTAGTCTCATATGCCTTTCACCAAATTCCACAGTAAACTTTTGCTAATTCAGAGTAGATGGGGAAATCTATTCTGGCCAAATAATCTGTGTATCCATGAGTATATAAAACATTCAAATATATTTTAAAATATTCATATATAGATGACATATTTAGTTGATTATGAATTCTTGTTTTTATATTCTGTCACTCCATAAAATATAGGAGACTGGGCTGAAAAATTTTTTTTGGTCTTTTGGGTCATACCCACTGATGCTAAGGGGCTACTCCTGGCTGTGCACTCAGGAATTACTCCTGGTGCTGTTGGTGGGGGTGGGGGGGAATGGACCATGTGGGATGCTGGGGATTGAACCCAGGTCAGCCATGCCCAAGGAAAATGCCCTACCTGCTGTACTATCACTCTGGCTCCTGAAATATTTTTTTTAAACTTTAGCTTGCATTACCTTAATAAAAACCAGCATGCAGCTTGAAAGTTCTCATACTTGTAGATTCAATTTCAGTAAATTATCATGACCAAATGATTGGTATACTTATAAAAGTTAAAATATAACATTTTCCCAAACTTCTAATAAGATTTTTATTGCAAATTCAGTGTAGAATATATAGAACACACATCTTGGCTTTAGTGAACTTGAACTTTATTTTTTAAACATCTGTATAAAAAAGAAAAAGGGTTTATGCCATTTCTAGAACGTGATTTTAAAGGAGTGCATTTATGTATCGGCTTTATCTGTTTTCTCAAACTTTAAAATTTGATAAACATAGTCATTAGAAGCATGCTTTTATTTAAATTGACCCTAAGTTTTTGTTATTGTTTTGTTTTGGGGGGCACACCTGCCAGTACTCAGGGGATACTCCTGACTTTTCACTCAGGAATCACTCCTGGCAGTTGTCAGGGGATTATATGGGATGCCAGGGTTCATATGAACCCAGGCTGGCTGCATACAAGGAAACCATTTTACCCTCTGTTCTCTCTCTCTCCTGCCCCAGACCTCAATTTTATTTTTAATGAAGCATGTAATAATTCTGTTTGGTAAACTGAATATCAGAATTAATTTTAATTTTTCTTCTGTCCATGTCAATTCATATGCTGTAATTGTGTGAAGAAATTTTAATAATCCATGTGATTTTAAAGAAGTGATTAAGTGTGAGAACTGATTGACCATGCAATGAATCTCACTATTTATTAAAAGGTGTAGAATCAGAGTTATGTGAAAATTACATTATGCTGATATTCATGTTTTTATTAAAACAATCAAAAAAACCAACTTGACTTCTGAAGGGAAATCTACCAAATAAAAATTATTTTTTTAGAACAAAATAAAATATACCAATAGGAGCTACATTGTGAAGATGTACTGGGAACGGTAACCTCCAACATCTTACTGGGTAACAAATCATTAAAGTTGCTTTGGCTTGAGCATCCGAGGCATTTAGACCATTGAGATGGATGACTTGTTTTCCTTGAGCTCAGGAAGACTGGCCTTGCTATTTTTGTTTTCTTTTCTTTTAAGTAAAATGCTAAGCTTTTAAAAATTATGCTGTTGTAATGAAGGCTGAAAGAATGGGCATTGCTTACTTTCATTCTGACAATGACATAACCACTCTCACTGTGTTTTCTCTTTCCGCTCGCTTCTTATCCCTTTCAGATGCACATCGGGAATTCCTTCACAGGCCTGCATCTGGATATGTGCCAGAGGAGATCTGGAAGAAAGCTGGTAAGAATTGTTTAAAAACATGAGTTTCGTGTTCTGGCAGCTGTGTGCAGTTGTTAACGCAGTGATGTGAATAACAAGAAAGAACCTTTACTGCTAACAACTTTAAAAAAACTGCCCATCCCCTGCTCTTAGATCCTGATGAATGTTCTTATACCAGCCTAAATTTGAACGTACAATTATTTTAGTAGCATCTGCTAGTGCTACTGGAATTGAAATCTGGTAATATTTCTATTGTAAACCCCAGCTTTTCAGGGTACTACTGATTTTTTGGCAGATATGTGACTCGACAGTGTCTCCCTTTTTTGCAGTTTTCTTCATTGGGAAAAAACAAAACAGTGACATATAGGTCAAGTTGTATATATAAACCTTTTTCTCTGAATTAAAACATACATCAGACTTTTTTTATTTTGGGTCACACCCATTGATGCGCAGGGGTTACTCATGACTGCACACATCAGATCTAATTTTAAAATTTGGTTATCATAACCATATCACAGTAACCAAGTTTTAAAGTTGCTCTTTCTATGCTAATTAAAAGTGAATGAACAGAACAAATTTTTTGACATAAGATGATTTAAAATAATATTAAGGTCTATGCTTAGGCTTGCAATGAAGAATTTTATCATTGCTACTATCACAATCATTATTATAAGTGCTCTACCACTGAGCTACAATGTCAGGGCTTTTTTTTTTTTTTCCTCTTTTTTGGGTCACACCCGGCAATGCTCAGGGGTTACTCCTGGCTCTTCACTCAGGAATTACTCCTGGTGGTGCTCAGGGGACCATATGGGATACCGGAGATCGAACCCCGGCTGGCACAGGCTGGCCGGCGGTGCAAGGCAAACGCCCTACCTGCTGGGCTATCAATAGCTCCGGCCCCAGGTTTTTTGTTTTTGTTTTTTTTTAATGTTTTGGGGCACGCCTGGTGATATTCTGTGATAATCCTGCCTCTGCACTCAGGAATTACTCCTGGCCATGCTCAGGGGACCATATGGAAAGCCGGAGATTGAATCCAGGTCGGCCTCTTGCAAGGCAAACGCCCTAGCTGCTGTGTTCTCACTCCGCCCCCTGAGCAAGTGAATTTGTATGTTACATGGCAAAGATGCTAAACTTCTATCTTAGGTCTCCATATTTGTTACTGATTTTCATTATAATGTTCTCTACAATTTGTAATTAAAATTTTCTGACAACTCAGTGTCTCCTGTCCTAAAAGAAACTCAATTTTGGTGGAGCCCCAGCATTACAAAATTAAGCCAAAAATCATATGAAAAATCAGCTGTGAAGAGAAACTTGCATAAACTTGTATCAAGCTTTAAAGGTACTATGGCAAACACATATTGTGGCTTTTAGCCGATGAGTGCCGTTGTTGAAATAGTTGAGTTGAGAGACTAGCTAATCCTCTTTCCACAGTTGGTTAGTTTAAGTATCTGGATGGGGCCTCTAATCTGGGAATAAGCTTCAAGAGGTAGTTTCCTTTATCCCACAAAAGATTTCTCTTAGGTTTTTTGTTTACTTCTCTTGCATCTGTGACACTCTGCATCTTGCCTGCTCTGGCCACTTGGCTTTTGCCCGAGTACCCAGAGAGCTTTCCTAAAATGTACCTGGTTTGGGAGCTTGCTAAAGAATTTTAAAGTCCCGTAGTCTAAATTTTAAAGTCTGATAGTACTCTTAGGTCTAGTAGTATCAAGAACCAGAAAACTGGGGCCGAGTGATAGCCCAGTGGGTAGGGCATTTGCCTTGCAGCGGCAGGCCCATGCCCGCCGGGTTTGATCCCTGACATCCCATATGGTTCCCTGAGCATTGCCAGGAGTAATTCCTGAGTGCAGAGCCAGAAGTAACCCCTGAGCATTGCCGGGTGTGACCCAAAAAAGCAAAAAAAAAAAAAAAAAAGAACCAGAAAACTCTCTTGCATGTCTAATAAGCAAATCATAGACCTATTCAATTTGAAAGTAGTGGGTAAGATATATGGCATTCAGCTGATTAGTCTTATGCCAGATTTATAGCATCACTTCTAAGAAATTTTCTACATGGTAATAGCCAAGGGACATACATATGCTGAAGCTATTAAAATGGGCTGGATGCTTTTTACCTAAAAAAAAAAATGACTACTTCTTCTTTGACCACTTTTCTTCCCCCTTTTTAAAACTGCTTAGACCAACCTATTCCAATAGGGAAGTACACAGGATTACCTTTTTGGACAGCAGAAAGATGACTTTTGACGTTGAGGGGGAGTCTTTCTCTGCCTTTCCAATGTTTGTGTATATTTAAGTTAAATCCTCAATAGTTCATAAGGAAAAATTGACAGTCAAGTCTTGTGTAATCCAAATTCCTCTGCGCTTATTATCTGCTCAAGCCTTTGTTTGACTGCTATTAAAGATAGCAGATTTTTCTGAATGTACAACCTTTGTTGGAAAGTCAAGTTGAACAGTTATGTACGAAGGAGACCTGCTGTAAGTGGTAAGCAATTGGAAGCAGATTCAAAACTGCTCTATGTATTTTCCACACAGTTTCTTTTTTAACTTGATGTGTTGTATCTCTATTTCAGTCCGCTGTGTTTCTTTTTTTTTTTTTTTTTTTACTGTCTGTGGTGGACTTCTAAAACCAGTTCTTGGTCTGCATAGGTTGTGGGTCCTTCAAGTGTATCCATAGCTTTACTAGTTTCTGTTGTGTCCATATATGTTCTAAGAAGGTTGAAATCTTTTAGGATTACTATTTAGATTTGTCTATCATCTGTATTACGTCTTCTTTATAAAATATGCCTTAATGATGGTGTTGGTTACATCTATATCCTCCCTAATTTTCATATCCCTAATCCAGCATAAAAACTGTTTGGAAATAAGTTTTCTGTGAATGGACGCTACATTTTTAGGAGTGTTTTAAGCTCCTCCAGAAGAGATGACAGTTTCATTTGTAAACATCAAATAATTGCCTATAATATTTGTCAAGATATGATTAAAAACACCAAAGGCAGTATGTGATTTCTGCTTTCAGCTTGTTAAAGCTTGAAAAGTCATATTCCCCTACAATTTGCTGTAGGCAATTTTTTTAAATAATACCTGTAATGTGTTTTGCAGTGAAAGTATTACTTTTATGGTAAAAGATTAGTAGAGTATAAATAAAGCGGATGAAATATATCAAGGTGACAGAACTAAATTTATTATTGAATAACCTAAGCATCCTTTTCTTAGAAAATTGTAATTATAAAAATATCTATATAGTGAAAACTTACAGAAAAGTTGCAGAAAATACTGTAAAAGTCTGCTTTTTAACAGATACCCAGTTTTCCTATTTTATGGTTTTTGCTTTAATCTCTCCCTTTTCCTTTCTTCATCTCTCTCTCTCTCTTTTTTTTAACCTGCTTTTTTGGGTCACACCCAGCGTTGCTCAGGGGTTACTCCTGGCTCTGCACTCAGGAATTACTCCTGGCGGTGCTCGGGGGACCATATGGGATATTGGGGATTGAACCCGGGCCGGCACAGGCCAGCCATGCGGCAAGGCAAACGCCCTACCCACTGGGCTATCGCTCCGCCCCCTCTTCATCTCTTTTTGACTTGCTCTGTTACTGATCACATTGTCCCAGTTATTTGAGAAAAAGTTGCAGATTTCCTGTTAACCTAAACAAACAACTTAGTATGTATTTCCTAAGACTAAAGATATACTTATATAACCACTATGCAGTTGTCAAAAGCAGAAAGAACATCAGCAATAATATAGCCACATTGTCACTTGTCACTTGTCATTTGCCTTTCCATTGTTCATCGATTTTCTTGAGCGGGTGCCAGTAACGTCTCCATTCATTGGGAATGAGGTCCATTATTGTTATTGTTTTTGGCATATCAAATACATCATGGGTAGCTTGCCAGGCTCTGCCGTGACTCTGAGCACATTATTTCTCAGAATCTTTTTCAAGTTTTCCATGTTGCCCATAGTAATTACATTTAAAAATACTTGTAATCCTGGCACATTGAAGTTTCCCCTTAAAAATTGTATTTAAAAATTTTTTAAAACCCAGATAAACCCAAATGTGAACACTTTTGTAACACTTTCTGTATATCTTGCGGTGGTATAATAAAAAAAAAATTAAAAACTTTTTATTATACCATCATGAGATCTACAATTACAAAGCTGTTCATCATTGGGTTTCAGTCATACAGTGTTACAGCACCCATCGCTCCACCAGTGCCCATTTTCCATCACCAATGTCCCCAGATTCTCTCCCTCCTCCTCCAGCCGACCTCTATGGCAGGCACTTTGCCCTTCTCTCTCTCTCTCTCTCTCTCTCTCTCTCTCTCTCTCTCTCTCTCTCTCTCTCTCTCTCTCTCTCTCTCTCTCTCTCTCTCTCTCTCTCTCTCTCTCTTCTCTCTCTCTCTCTCTCTCTCTTTCTTCCTCTCCCCTTTCTCTCCCCCCCATTTTCCCTCTCCCTTCTCTTACACATTGTGGCTTGCAATACATACATTTAGGGGGTTACAAAATTGTGTTTTAAAGAGCAATAGCAAAGGTAACAAGCATACTCTAAAGGTATACAAGTTCTTGACAAAATGTGTGCCTATGGGTGATGGGGGGAGTCTAACATAAAGATGATTCTTAAATTGCAACTGACTGTTATCTTCAGTATATTTCTCTTTTCAAATGATCAGTGAATGTTTGCAGTTGGTAATAAATATTCAGGCACCTTGCAAATGTCCTACCAATTCTCTTTGCTGATCTGTATATGCCTGTGGGATTAGAATAGGAATGCATAATTTAAATATAAATTGCCTGATTTGCATATACAATTAGTCAAGCTACAGCTTTGATCGTAAGCAAAAATTATTGTCCTGTATTACCACTTAGATAGAATTTTAATTCACCTTGAGTATTCAAGCTACACCAGACCCTGGCCAGCTAGCTGGAAGGGCAATATGTGCCATGCCCCCAGTTGGTCTGATAGGGTAATAGCATCATTTTTTCACTTCCTGGTGAAGAAAGGTCCTATAACCTGGCCCACTGCGGTTCTCTCCATATATTCATTACTCTATAGTAATAGTCTTTTTTTCACTTCCTGGTGAAGAAAGAGGGTCCTATAACCATGGCCCACTGCTGGGTTTCTCTCCATAGGTGATGTTCAGGTTACTCCTGGCTCTGTCTGTGTTCAGGGATCAGGGATCACTCCTGGTGGGCTCCAGGAACCATATGAGATGCTGAGGATCAAACCTAGGCAAGCACCTATCCTCTGTACTATTGCTCTGGCCCCTCCTCCAGCTTTTAAATGGCTTATCTGGAAGCCACCACAGACTTAGCATATTTCAGTCAATAATTCCAACCTGGATCTTTCCTGTATATTTTAGTTTATCAAAGCTGGTAGGCAGTAATTGCAGATGATTAAGCTACAGAAATAAAGCTGCTCAAATAAGGAAGCTACAAAAAGTCATGACAGTTAATTACGAGTGTAGGGCTTTTTGTAAGCCCCTGAGTCAGAGAGGATCGATTTGTGAAATAAAAACGCAGAAATGTAAAGAAACCATAGGAGTACTTGCTCCTCTTCCATTTTTAATCTACAGTAAAACATTTTTAGTAGGAATCTATGTTTTTAATTAAACAGAACATTTAATTAAGGTGCTTTTTTAAGTGGGTGAAACAATTAAGTACAAACACTTGAATGAAACGTGTCATAATTAGTTTTAATAGAGTGTTAATTGGTACTAGGTTTGCCAAGTTAATAATTACTGCTTATTAAATTTTCAATTAATCATTGTCATTTTGCTTTGAATAAAGATGAAAATTAGATAAACTAATTCAAGGGGAGGATATTTTCCCTTGTTAATTAGAACAGTTAATTTTTTAATGGAAATTACTTGTTTTAGTTGTCAATCTTATGTTGTACATTAGTCAAATCTTTGCACCCTTTCCACAGCCAAAAATAGCGAAGCTAATTCGACACCTTGCAGGTTTGTAGTCAGGCCTGATCTGCCCTGTGGAACTAGCCCGTTCCTCTGTCCAGTGCAACAGTTGGCCATGTATAAACTGCCCATATATTTGATAAGTATCTGGACCACAGCTTAAAGCATGAAAAGGAGAAAATATTTTTTAAAAAATCCTCATTGTCTAGTCTATCAAGGTGCATGTCACATTAATTGGAAATAATTTAAGAATAAGAAAAGCTGGATTATCTATTTCTTCATTGATTTCCGCCCCTCCACCCCAAGATCTGTATTAGTAAGTTGCCATATGAGGTACCCTTTCACTGGGGTGCTGCAATTTTTTGATCAACAAGATAAATGCTTAATACAGTTTAATTTATGTGTTTCTGTTTGCTGTTTCCTGAAAGCTTTACTTGTCCACTTCCTTTGTTCATAATAGCCTGTTTCAGTGAGGCAAACTACCCACTTTTTATATTTCAAATGTATCCAGACTCTTGTGCTTTTTTCCAAACCTTCTTGGTGTAGTCTGCGCTAAAGAATGCCAGTTTAGTAGAGAAGTTGCCCTAAAAATTCAGTAGATTGAAAAGAATCCCCAGGCATGCAAAGCGGGAGGGGCGTAAACTCCTCCTTTGGTCTCCTATCTAAACTTCAGATACGAATGGCCAGAAGGCCGCCCAGTTACTAAGGATGCTCCATATATCTGTCCTAGCCACGCCTGTTTAATAGCAATCAGTATCCGAGGTCTGTGCTAACACAGTGATGTTCTCTTGTCCCAGAGGAGGCTGTCAATGAAGTGAAGCGCCAGGCAATGACCGAGCTGCAGAAAGCGGTGTCTGAAGCCGGCGCAAAGCCCACGCACATGATCACTAGCGGCGCCAAGATGGAGCGCACAGTGGCCGAGGCCAAGCGGCAGGCAGCCGAGGACGCCCTGGCGGTCATCAATCAGCAAGAGGATTCCAGCGAGGTGAGGGCGCGATGGGAGCCTGCCAGGGAAGGAGTCGCCCCTGCCTCTGAGAGTGCTCGTGTTTGGTTCCAAGAACTACAGATGTATCCATACCCGGTTGGGACTCAGAGTGGGTGGGAGAAATCAGAACGATTTGAAAAGTCCTGGCACCCGGGGAAGGATCACGACATGATTAAATTTTGCATCGATTAAGGTTGGAAGGAATAACACTGTTGGAAAGGCAGAAAAATGTTTACGGTCTATTGGGTGGGCGGCAGAGCGCAGCGTTTTAACAGATTAACAGTGAAATTCTTGCAGCTTCCTATTGCATGTAAAGATGAAGGGGTTTAACAGGAGTGGGGCTGTGTGTGGGGACTCCGATGGAGGCCCAGGGCCCAAGGCCACTTTTCTTAAATGCAGAATATTGCAGCAATGTTGGCTCTGAGGTTTAAAAAAGATTATCTGCTCTCATGATGGTCATTTTGTAGCATCACACAAACACCAGAGATCCAAGGTTCCCTGCCCTATGATCATTTTATAGCATCTTTCACACACACACACACACACACACACACACAAGCACGTATGCATGCTCATTCACACACACGCTGCTGTTTTCCATAAAAATGGCAATAGCCATTATAATAGTCATATCATAGCATAACATACGAATGTCAGAGCAGCACACACACGTACTTTCACACACACACAGCTCAGGGATCCAGGGATGTGCCTTAGTGAAATGTTTTCCAACATGACCAGTGAAGCGAGTGCCAGTAAATTCTGAGCACGTGGTGATGCTCCACATTAATGAAGACGGCACCACGGTGCTCCCTCCAAGGGAATTTTGCAGGAAAATGACAGCTAGCCACACCAAGCTGACCTAGCAAAGCCTGAACTGATAAATCAATGGGAAGGTAGAATACAGATCTATAATTGGTGAGGGAGAGTAAGAATTTAATTTGTACCAGGCTTCTCCGCAGATGAAAGACTAGACCTTGTAAGAATCACTTGATGCCTAGAGTTTCTAGTTAATGTATAGCAGATGAATAAAAAAGGACAAAAGGAATTGATTTCAATGTTTGAAAGTTACTCAGAAAAGAAAGAGGGACAAAGGGAAGTTTATCTTACCTTTAACTGCTGACTTTTCCAATTGTTGAACTAAGCTAGATATAAATTCAATTTTATTGACATTTTGAGGTCAAGATATTTAAGGACCTTTTTGTTATTTTTGTTGTTTTTCAATCATTTGCGTCTCTCAGAGTTGTCGTGCTCTATTCAACTCGATGTTGTGAGATGTGGCTATTTTGCCAGGACTGACATGATCACACTCATATGGACATTTTAGGGCTTTTATGTTCGTTGAGAATATTTTGTTGATCACTAAATGTAAAGATGCATGTCTAGGAATAAATTGAGAATTAAGCTTTTGAATTTGGTCCATAACGGCTTTTATTTCTCCAGTATCTATCACTCTATCACTATCTTCCCATTGTTCATCGATTTGCTCGAGTGGGCACTAGTAACATCTCCATTAGTCCTGTCACAAGCAAGTGCAACCCAAGGACATCTACTTGCTACAGGGACAGGAGGAGCCCAAAACCATTCTTCAGGTTATGGAACTGAGGTCCATAATAGTTACTAGTCTTTGGCATAAAAAGTAAATAAAACACGGTAGCTTGCCAGGCTTTACCGTGTAGGTGGTATAGTCTCAGTAGAAGGCTCTCAACCCAAGCAGTATCTACAAGCTTTGTATTGCCTTGTGGGAGGGTAATTAGGTGCATACCCAGTGGTGCTCAGGGCTTTCGGCTCTGTGCTCAAGGATCATTCCTGGCAGGGCTTGGGAGACTGTACATAGTGCTGGGATCAAGTCCAGGACTGGATGTGTAAGGCAAGGCTATGTCTATACACTCTCTGGCCATGCACCTTTTATTTCTAAAACCCATCCAGAAGTATGTGATCTTGGCACTTTAAACTATTAAATATTAAATGGTAAATATGATAAATAGTAGCTAGGATGTAATAAATCTAGGCTAGCATATTTTTTACTAATTTTTATTGTTGTTGTTGTCTTCTTGAGTCAAACCTGGTGATGCTCAGGGTTTCTCCTGGCTCTGCACTCAGAAATTACTCCTGATGATGCTCAGGGACCATATGGGATAGTGGGGATTGGACCTGGGTTGTCCACATGCAAGGCGAATGCCCTCCCCACTGGACTATAGTTCTGGCCCCAATAATCCTTCTCTATAAAAGTGGTTTGAGAGCTAGGGAGATAGTGGGGATTATAATGCACCTGGGGTTCAATCAGCACCCAGGGTTTCCCCACCCAACAATGCTTGGTGTAGCTCTGGAGGCTCCTTGATCTGCTGGATGACGCTGGTGGCCCACAGTACAGCAGGGCCCAAGCAGTCTGCATTGTTAGTCCTTAGCACTGAACTCTGCTGGGTTGACGGACTGGGAATTGCTTGGAGTGCATGCTGGGTTTCCAGATCACCTCTTGGGAGACTCCAAACTAACACAAAGGTGGTTTGACCAAAGACTTGAGAAAGGAATGGAAGAAGTAATCCACTATCCCTGTATTATATTTGTGTCACTGATTTTCCTTGGAATCCTAATGACTGAGAATAGCCAAAGGTGCCTGGTGGTTGGTCCAGTTTTAGTGTCCCTTTGCCATGCAAATACTTCTTTCCCTCCTCGCTAGATGCTAGATTCTTTTCATTAAGAGAGAGGGCCTGTGTGTTTTTCTGCTCTATGCTCTTTCCTTCAGAATTTGCAGCTTTTAAGAGAAAAGGGTTGATAAAGCCACACTCACAGTGATGCTAGCAAGACACCTTCAGTCTTTTTTAGGCCCTTTGGTTCAGAGCCACAACAGCTCTGGCTTTCGTGGGCTAGGACAGCGCTCCCTGTTCCAACCCTTGTGAGTGATTTGGGGTAGGGAATCTGCTCAGATAGATGGAGAAATACACGAGCAAGCAGAAGGATCTGAGAAAAGATCACACTGGTGTTCCTCAGGGTTCATTGCTTCACTTTCCATACTTGTATATTAATCCTTCAGCCCTGAAGTTAATGCTCACATAGCATTATGCTTGGCAATTTTTTGTTTGATATTTTAGAGACCAAACCCACTGGTTCTGTGGCCGTATTACTGGCCCAGGGATCACTCCTGGCAGGGCCACAGGACAGGAATTGAACCCAAGTTAGTAAAGCAAGCATCTGACCCACTCTACTATCTCCAGCCCAGCTTTGGAATTTTCTTTTTCTTTTTTGGGTCCCACTTGGCAATGCTCAGGGGTTACTCCTGGCTCTGCACTCAGGGAATTACTCCTGGCGGTTCTTGGGGGACCATATGGGATGCCAGGGATCAAACCCGAGCCAGCACAGGCCGGCTACATGTAAGGCAAACACCCTACCCGCTGGGCTATCGCTCTGGCCCCAAAATTTTTAAAAATTACTTTCTTGAGAAAAAAAGAAATCTGACCATGATAGTAATTGGAGGAAAAAGCATTTCCATTAAATATAAGAGCTGATGATTTTAAAACTATACTCAGAAATTAATGACTATTTAAAAAAAATTCTGTTTGTGTTTGTTTCCACTAGTTTATCTGATAGCGTGTAACACCGAGTAACTTCCATTGGTTTACTCATTTATTCCTTCAATAACAAACTGTTGAGCTTATGTACTATGTCCTGTTAATGCAGCCCCTGAGATATAGCATCATCCCCTGCTTTCACATAGCTGACAGTTCTTTAGATGAATCAAATCTCTAGATTTTGAAGGTTACTAGATCATGGAGTTATGTGTGTAGAAGCTTCTGGAGAAACATTGGGTCTGCGCATTGCTTAAGGATAACCAGGAAAAGGGGCCGGAGAGATAGCCCAGCGGGTAGGCATTGCCTTGACGGGCCGCCCTGGGTTCGATCCCGGCATCCCATATGGTCCTCCGAGCACCGCCAGGAGTTATTCCTGAGTGCAGAGCCAGGAGAAACCCCTGAGCATCGCCGGGTATGACCCAAAAGCAAAAAAAAGGATAACCAGGAATTGACCACTAAAAACCAGTGTCAATTATAGACCTCATTCCCATGACCTGAAGGAATGGTTTGAGGCTCTTCTTTCCTGGAGTGAGCAGATGCCCTTGGGCTATACTAGCAAGTGACAAGACATATGGAGATGTTACTGGGGCCCGCTCGAGCAAATGGATGAACAACGGGAAGACAAGTGATACAAGTGATTTCTCCACTCCTCACCATTGCTTCAGCATTGCCTCATCAGGCTGCAATGAGGAAACAGGAAGAGATGGGAGTGGAAGTCTGACGGTGGCTGTATAGCAGATGAGTGTGTTAGAAGGGTATTCAGGCTGTAATGTACAGACTGACGGAGAAGAGGAGCAAGATGGTAGAGAGTGGCATGGTTTTTGTGTATGGAGAAAATCAGAAGTGTTGACTGGATGCCTGCAAGATTGAATGGTCAGGATTTTTTTTTTAATATTTTGTTATACCACCGTGAGATATACAATTACATAGATGTTTGTGTCTGGGTTTTGGTCATACACTGTTTCAGTTCCAATCCCTCCACCAGGTCCCATTTCTCACTACAATGTCCCCTACTCCTGCCCCTCTCCCCTAGTCTGCCTCTATGGAAAGTTCTTTATCTCTTCTCTCTCTCTCTCTCTCTCTCTCTCTCTCTCTCTCTCCCTTACACACTGTGGATTGCAGTACATACATTTAGAGGTTATCATGTGTACCTTTTTTTATGTGTATCTTTTGCCTGTATTCAATGCTCAGTTCTGGGCTGGTTTTATCACTTACAATTGTTAGCACACTGTTCCCTTCTCTGTCCCACCCAACCTCCGACTCCCAGATGCTTGTGGTAGATTCCATTTTTGGGAAGACCTCCTGGTCCATGTTTTGTCTGACCTTGGATATTGGTATCATAATATATATATATTATATATTATATATACATATATGTTACATATATATGTATATATATATATACCACACACACATATATGTATCTATATATTTATATTTATGCCATGCAAATAAATGCAGTCATTCTATATCTGTTTTTTTCCTTCTGGCTAATTTCACTCAATATGATCCTCTCGATGTCCATTGAATGGTCAGGATTTGATGGTTCACTTTTTTTTTTCCCTTTTTTGGGTCACACCCGGTGATGCTCAGGGGTTACTCCTGGCTCTTTGCTCAGGAATTACTCCTGGCAGTGCTTGGGGAACCATATGGGATGCCAGGAATCAAACGTGGGCTGGCCGCATACAAGGCAAATGCCCTACTCACTGTGCTATCGCCTCCAGCCCCTGATGGTTCACTTTCAAGGAAGAAGAGGGAGTTGAGTATTTTTTTGGCGAATGGGGCCAGGTGGGGTGACACACCCAGCAGTGCTCAGGGCTTGCTCCTGGCTCCGTGCTCAGGGATCACTCTTGGAGGCTCCAAGAACATACGGGGTGTCAGGGGTAGAATCCGGGTTGGCTGTGTTCAAGGCAAATGCCCTACCTGCTGTACTATCTCTCTGGCCTTGAAATTTGGTATTTAATAGTGGGCTTGCAGCGAATGAGTACGTGTATGTGGCCATCTCACTTGGGAGCACCTTCACCTTCTTACTTGTTTTTAATCTGCCCATAATAGTAGCCAGTTGGGTACACTTTTTCAGTAAAGAAACAGGAGTTAAAGTGCTTAAAAAATAAAGTCATTTAATCCAACTGACAGATTTCTGTGGTCTAGAAAAGGCCAGTCAGCATAGAACCTTAATAAAGTCTGTGCTCACATTCTGCTATATGTCAAGATAAGATAGAGGAACCTGACATACCAGTTTGGGTCAGGCACCCTCAGTTGACCACCGTTGACCCTATATCATTATTACCATGCCCCACCCCTGCCCCTTGCCATGTTCTGCATTAGATAATATTTTATTAATTAAATATGTTCATATATCACATAAAGGCTATATTCAGCTGATTAGATGATCATCTTGGCTCAATGAAGAATCCTGAGTTCTAAGGCTAGGACACCCAAACCAGCGGGCTTTCAGTAATGTGGGGGCACACTGGACATGCCATTTAAGTAGACTCCAAGGAGAACATAATTACCTCCAGGTTACAATAGAGCAGTCCTGTCACACAGCTCCTTGTTAAAGCCTCATGGACTAGCCTGACTGGCCAATCCTTAGCTTGCCGAGCTCTTAGAGCACATTCTGCTCTAAGATGTGCTCTAAGATGGGTCTCTGTGATATATGTGTAGTGTTTAACTCACTCCTTTGGTATGACCCTGAGAATCTCACTTCTTGGTGTTTTGCTGGTTATCAAGTATAAAATGGAGATGCTGTTGATGTGACTACTTACTTTGTTAGGTGGTTGAGCACTGTGCAAATGAAAATCATTTGTGTGTGTGTGCGTGTGCATGCTTGTGTGTGTTCTTTTGTGCCACAACCAGCAGTGCTCAGAAAAATACTCTTGACTCCTAACAAGGCTCACGGGACCATGGGGGATGCTGGGCATCCAATCCGAATTGGCCAAGGCAAGTGCGATAGCCACTATATTCTCTCTCCTACCCTGGAATATATTTCTTTATGTCAGCCCATTGTTACTAGAGGAAAATGAATGTATAGGAAGAAATGGTCTAAAGGAGACAGAATTATAGTATCTTGGAAATCTAAGGGAATTGCAGTGAGGGCATTTTAAAAAAGGCAGGATAGAGAGATGGTCAAGAGTTGTGAGTTTTCAAACTCTGAAGACTGTAGGTCAATGATTCAATATTTGGTCACTGGTGGTGCAGTGAAGTAAGCGGCATTTAACTGTATTTTCTTTCCATAGATGGCAGTGCCTCTGGGCACAGACTCAGGCAGAAAATTTTCTACTTTTGGGGGTAGTGTAGGGCTTGTGTACTGAGTAGTACCCATGTTGGCTTCATGCAACACAAGCACCCTCTCTGCTGCACTGTCTCTCCAGGCTCAAGAGCTTTGTACTTGTCAGGGTTGGATGTGCTGGCTCTAAAGCAAAGCATCTATTTAGTCTCCCTTTCTCCCAGTCACCCAGCCAGTGCTAAAAAGGATGAGGCCACCCTCTGAACCTCAGACACTATCATTAGCATTTACATATTCCTGAAATACCCTGTGGTTATTGTTCTAGTTTTAGTGGCAGTGTCACACCAAGAACTTAGTAACTGGTTAGCAAGTGATCCCAAAGGTATACCGGTGATGTCATTGGCAGTGAAGCCCACATCAGCCACAATGAGCTATTCAGAACACGAAGCCATTTCCATTATGCACCGTGATAACTTTTCTTAGGCACAAGTAACTTCCTGGTTCAACAATCTGTCTCATTTCTGGAGCCAAACATACTTCTAGTTTTGCTCTGACCGAACAGGATAGAGATGAAGAAAAATCTAAAATTGACATTGTATAACGTTTTGGAGAAAGTACTTGGTTTCACATCAAAGATCTGAGAGAACCAAGCAGTAGCCACATGGTTTTGTAGATGTGTGAACTTAAGCAAATCATTTACTATAAAAGGTATTAATCCTTCTGACCCCATTTTCTTAGGTTTCAGTATATGTGAAAATGACCTCAAACATTCAAAAGCAATATAAATATGAGATGTTGTGATAATACTGTGAATGTAAGAAAAAATTCTGTAGATATCTTACATTTGAGGAATTGAAATTGCAATCATTCCACTGAAGTCTTTCTACTGTTAAGGGTTACTGTGGAGAGTTAAATATGTGTAAGACCAGAGAAGCTTAAAATAATTAAAGAGAATATGTTTTGCTTGTTGAAAAAGAAATTTCCAACAGTAAGAACCAAGAGAATATATTTGACCTGAAAGGCAAATGGAAATGTTATTGGCGCCTGCTCGGGAAATCGATGAACAATGAGATGTCTAGTGATCTAGTGAAGGCAGAAAGATCTGTATCTAAAAGTAAAAGGTGAAGAAAATAACTATTCTTGGGGTAAAGAGAATTGCTTATAAGGAGTAAAGTACCTTTGACATACAGCTTTGACATTCAAAAAATCCAACCCATCATTTTTATTTCTAGTAGTAGTTTAGCAAAGAGGTGGAAAAGGATTGTTCAGCATCTACTTCTTCTGTGTCAGAGCCTGGCTTTGGTCAGTGGATTGATCTATACTTTTCAGAGAAAGAAAATATTCTTCATGCCAAAGAGGGAATATTATTATAGCTAAAGGAAGACTATATCCCCATAAGCCTTGGGAATGAATTTGCTATGGCATACTAGTCTTAAGTCTTTACACGATCATGCGATTCATAGTCACCAGCCTATAAGCCTATGAGAGAATTTCAGTTCTAAGGAAAATGAATGAATGAAACACTATCAGTAGATTCTAGTCTGAATATAAAAACACGCTTCACAACTTTTATCCCTGCCCTTAAAATACAACATAGATATTATATACAATTGTAGTTTCCACCTTTGTGAGCAGCAGAAAGCCTGGAAACACGAGCAGTGTTCCTTTTTTATTTTTTTATTTTATTTTTTATTTACTATTTTATCATCCTACACAAATCTCACCACCATTGTGTTTCCACCACCAAAGACACTCATTTCCCACCGACCCCCATCCCCATGCCTGCTCCCTCAGGTGGCACCAATTATATTGAACGTTGCAGCCCATATACGGCAATGATTGATGAAGTCATAATGTCTTTATTTTTCTGATTTGTTATGGGCTAATCTGGTCTACTTCGAGCAGTGTTCTTAAACCTTTCCTCACCTGCACACAGGCACCTGTCCTGTGCACCGGTGTTTAGAGTAGCAGTTAGAACCAAGACAGGATTCCAGTGGTTTGCTCTACTAGTCTGTGACATCGTTCCACAGCTGGGTGGTTAAAGAATGCTGTTCAAGTACTCAACAGGATTCTGCACCAATATACCAGGGGTTCTCAAAGTCTGTTCGGGCTTTATGCTTAGGGACATCACTCCCATTGGTACTTAGGGGACCAATGTGATGTGGTGCTCAGGATGGAACACATGCAAACCATGCGCTGAGCCTCTTGAACCCTGTCTGCCCCCCCATTAATGAGCTTTCTTAAAAGGAATGTGTACTTTGGAGTATTCTGTTGAAAACTTGCACCAAAAATCGCCTGCACGTTCATTGCAGCAATGTCTAGAGCCGTTAAAAACAGGGAAGAAAAACCAAACCAAACCATAGATTTCCCCCTACCCTGCTCCCGCCCCACCTCCCAACCAGCTCATTTGAATTGCTCTCTGTTGTCTTTTCATGTGGCTGGAGGTTGCTTTTCCGCCCTGATGGTGGGTGGTAAAGGAATGAGATAGAACAACTTCAGGATGGAAGTTGAGGTACAAGTCGACAGAATCCTAACCTGGTGACGCTAGACAAGAAGGCTCAATTCCCAGCAGCGTCATGATCCAAACCATCTGTTTCTGCATTTGGCACAATTCCATTTTCTTTTTCTATTTGTAAAATTGTTCCCATCTTTGAAAACACTTAAAAAAATAAAGAAGTCCCCTTTCTGTCTCCTCTTTCCACTCCCCAACACATGCATTTGTAATTACCTGGTTTAGTCTGTGTGTTTAATCAGCTTAAATTGAGAATGTTGCCTACATCTGATTTCAATCTGAAGGATCCATTGAGCGTACTGGGCAGTAACCACTCTTGTGTCTGCCAAAACGTGCTTCTGCCAGAAAAAAAGGAGAGGACTCACACCAGGGTATTTCCTAAAGAAGCCACTTGACTCAGATTAGATATTTAATTTCCTTAAAATATTGTTTTGGATCTGGGTCTCTGTTCTCTAATTGGGATTTTCTGATGGCAATTTAGGAATATCGCTTATTTGCCGAGTTGGATCCCAGATCCAGCTGGCTCTTAATGGCTCAACTGTAGTCAGCCTCAGTCTGAACGCTGGGTGCCTGCCTCATGACTGAGAGGACAGGGCCAGACCCACGTGTGTGCTTATGTAGACCACTGAGCATGCACTATGATTGAATTAATTTTGTGGGAAGAGATTTAACAGTCTTTGGTCATGGTTATAAGCTCTATGACCAGAAGAAGTACACATCTTTTGAGGCGAGAGGGGGCACGTTAAATTGAAGTAGGAAAAAATCACTTTGTTCTAGGCCTGATTATTGATTTCAATTTTGTTTTTACTTATGTCATTAACATACAAATCTGTTTCAGATTTCTTTAGCTGTGTGCACATAGAATCTTATTTTTAGATTGCCCCCTTCCCTTGTTGGGCCTGGTTTCTGAATGGTGAATGACAGAAACAGTGGGTAGTTTTAAACCAGAATTCTTTTTTTTTAATTTTTTCCTTTTTTTAATTTAATTTTAAAATTTATTTAAACAGTGTGATTTACAGAGTTGTTCACAGTACAGTTGTTTCAAGTGTTCAATATTCCAACACAAGTCCCACCACCCGTGCCATTACCATGACCAAAGACCCTCGTTTTTCACCCCACCCCGTCCCCATGCCTGCTCCCTCAGCAGACACTAATTATATTGCTTATTACAACATATATATTTAAAGCCAGAATTCTTGAGCTTACCGGATTCCAGGACTCCAGACACTCAGAAGAGTCTCCTCATTCGGTGGGAAAATTAGGAGACTATGAACACGTTTTTTTCCATGTCAAATGCAATGGTAAAGCAAAAATAACAGAGCGATGAATTGACACACCTCCAGGCATTTTCTATAGCTCAAGGCCACCTTCAGCCACCCAGCTTTATTTATTTATTAAGGGAAACACACTGTATTCAGTTGTCAGCTGTAGTAAGACAAGAATCCCCACACTTGGCACACACAATGAGCAGTCCCTAAGCTCCTGGTTCATGAGAGACTGAAATGGCCAGCAGACTCTGAGAGGATGGGAAGGAAGGTGATACAACTGTTCTGGGCAGGCTGGGCTGTTCCCAGTGGGAGCCAGCACACACAGGGTTCAGCCCTCCTAGGGGGGCTGCCCTCAGGCTCATTCAGAGGCAAGGCTGGGGCCCATTCAGGGGATCTTTCCTCTCCTGGTTCCCAGTTGCTCTAGACTTTGGCTGTGCAGGAACCAGGGAAAGTGGGCTGTGATTCTGTCCGGCTCCCCTGGTCTCTCCCACTTGTTCATGAGCCTCTGGGTGGTTTGGTGATGCTTGGTCTTCTCAGAGGTGACAGCAGGTCCACCAAGGGTTCAGACTTTGGCTCCTGGTTGCACTTTCTCGAGTCGAGGCTCAGGTCTACAGCTGATTCTGTCGGCCTGTGCAGGGAACCCACAACATCCTCAGGGCTTGGTCCGGGACACTCAGGCAGGAGTGGTAGAGCGCGGGAAGCAGTCCATGGCCCAGAATTGCTCTTCATTCAGGTTCCCTGGCATGTGGGACTCTGCACCTCTGGATCTCCAGGCTTCGCCTCCCATACACATGGAGAGCACTTTCTAGTCACAGTCCCTTGCCCAAAATAAGGAGCACTGAGGTTTTTATGTTGCTGCCCCGGATGCTCGCAGGAGCTACCACACAGCTCAGGGAAGTTGTCGATAGCCAAGGCCAAGACCTGCTCTTGGTTTAGGCCCATGGGCATCTGGTGCCTTGGACCCTTTGGCTTCCAGGGCTTAGCCTCCTGAGTGTTCCAGAAGAAACTCCTAGTCCCATCCTCTCTCAGGATAACGAGCACTGAGGTTCTCCTCTTGATGAGCACAGGAGCTGCGGCAAAGCCCAGGGAAGTTGTCCATGATCCAGGTCAGATCTTGGTTCAGGCCCTTGGTACTTGGTTCAGGCCCTTGTGTGCAATTGACTCTGGTTGGATACCCTACCTCTTTATATAACGCCTAATTTCTGCCATGTGTGGGCCCTGGGTACAGAGTCAGGAGTAGCCCCTCAGCAACTCTCCCCGGAAACGACAAGAGCACATCAGTAAGAGAAATGACCAGTTGTATTTAGATCACCTGCTGCCCCTCCACTCTCACTGGATCAGTGATGTATTTATCTCAAAGTGTAAAACCTTAGAGGAAAACTCTTTCTCCCCTTTAGAAAAGGACCATGGGAACTTGGCAGTGGATCTTCTAGAATCTGGGGGTCTTAATTTTTTTTTTGCCTTTCTGTCTCCCCAGAGTTACTAAGGACATTTATTAGCCGGAAGCATTATATGCAAGTAAGGATTAGTTAGTACCCGAATCTTAGTCTTTCTAGTTTTTTTTTTTTCTTTTTGGGTCACACCCGGTGACGCTCAGAGGTTACTCCTGGCTCTGCACTCAGGAATTACTCCTGGCGGTGCTCGGGGACCATATGGGATGCCGGGAATCAAACCCGGGCCGGCATAGGCCGGCTGCGTGCAAGGCAACGCCCTACCCGCTGGGCTATCGCTCCGGCCCCCAGTCTTCCTAGTTTTTGAAGCCCAGTTTGACACAGTCTAGTTCATTCATTTCACTTGTTTCTTTTTTTTTTTTTTCTTTTTGGGTCACTCCCAGCAATGCTCATGGGTTACTCCTGACTCTGAACTCAGGACTTACTCCTGATGGCGCTTGGGGACCATATGGTATGCAGAGGATCGAACCCAGGTCGGCCTATGCAAAGGCAAATGTCCTACCCGCTGTACTATCTCTCCGGCCCCTCATTTCACTTGTTGAGCACCTACCACATATCAGATCCTGATTGCTTTGCCATTTGCTTGTCTGATAGAATGAAAAGTTGCCCTGGGATTAGATGATTAAAATGTCTTGCCTGAGCCTCCGTCTTAAATGGAGAAAGGAACAGTAATGTCTACCTCCCTCTGGTCTAATAAGAGTTCTCGTTTTCTCTGATGCCCCATGAGATCGGGAAGGAAGAAGCTTTTGCACCAAGTGATGCATTTCTCTATCTGAGCAAGATGTTATTGGAGACAAAAAAAAAACCCAAAACAAACAAACAAACAAACAAACAAAATAAGAAGTTTAGCAGTTGTGGGTGAGCCAAGAATTAAAATGTGAAAATAACCTAATTGAGAAGGCATTGGTTTAATCATAAAAGCAAAAAGGCACCTCAATGACTTTGCTAAAACAACGCTCTTGTTTCAGTTGTGAGAAAAATGTGGGCTGTAGTCACATCACCTGCCATACCCTGTAACTGTCTGTTCCGTGTTCACACACATCTCTGCTTCTCGAATGTTGGTTCTGACTGTCGAATTCTTGCCAGTGAAGAGCAGTGTTCCCCCAGATCGTTTGGGAGCTGGTTGCCTCTGCCGTGTATTAATTTGAACTTTTGCTTTCTTGTGCCTTCTCCTTCAGAGTTGCTGGAATTGCGGGCGCAAAGCAAGTGAAACCTGCAGTGGCTGTAACACGGCCCGGTACTGTGGCTCGTTTTGCCAGCACAAAGACTGGGAGAAACACCACCACATCTGTGGCCAAACTCTGCAGGCTCAGCAGCAGGGGGACACGCCGGCAGTCAGCTCCTCGGTCACGCCCAACAGTGGGGCTGGAAGCCCAATGGACACACCACCAGCAGCCACCCCACGGTCCACCACCCCGGGAACCCCATCCACCATAGAGACCACCCCGCGTTAGACGTGAGCTCAGAACTGTCGGAGGAAAAGACACACGACCAACGGTCATCCTCAGATGCTCCAAGTTGTTTCTGTTTGTTTGTTTATAGATCCGAACTATCCTATTTCAGTACTTCAGCAAGAGAGAACCGAACTGTGTCATGAGGCGGTAATAAAACTGGGCCAGTAACGGGTCGTAATGACTTATTGTGGATAACAAAGATATCTTTTCCTTAGAGAACTGAAAAGAGAGCAGAGAATATAACATGAAATGATAGATTTGACCTCCTCCCTGTTATTTTCCAGTAGCTGGGATTTTAAACTAGATGACCTCATTAACCGATGCTTTACCAAACAGCAAACCAAGAGATTGCTAATTGCTGTTGAAAGCAAAAATGCTAATATTAAAAGTCACAATGTTCTTTATGTACAATAATGGAGAGAAAAAAAAGAGGAAACCCCTCAAGGGCATGAGCATTGGCTACAGCAGTAGACATTTTAACAAGAAGATGGATGGCGTCCGTGGGTTGCTAACTGAACTTCAAGACCCGCCACAAAACACGCAGATGTGTAGCATATTGGAAGGAGACACAGATGTTCGTTTTTTTTTTCCTGTTTCTGAAAAGAAATAATAATATCCAGGTCAACAGAATGAAAAATGAAAGATGTTTTGCAGTGGGATGTACGAATCACAGCAGCAAGAAAAAAAAATGCCATAACACAAAGGCTCCTTTTCTATATATATATATACATATATATTTATACTTATATATATATATGTATACATACATACACACACATGCGCACACACACAGAAGTAAGAGACTCAGCCTGCAGTTAATTAGCATTCTGGCAGCCTTGACATCAGCCAGCTGCCCTAAATAACCCTTCAACGTTTCTTCACTTTTGCAAGGTTCCACAGATTAAGACATTGGGTCTATTCCAGCTCATTCATTTTATATTGAAAAATAATTTTACAAAAAATTGGTGGCTCCAGCTCCAGCCCCTTTCCAAATTTTTTTCAACCCCACCCTGTTTGGATTTTTAATTAAAAACTAGTAGTTCTCTTGGTGTTAAAACACTTCTGTCCTGTGAGGTTTCCCAATGGTGTTTTTTCTTGTAAATGTGTTGGACAAATGTGAAGATGCATTGTAGTTTAACCATATGCCCACATTTAGTCTCCTTATTCCTAGTTGGTGAGAAACCTGTATCTTTCTATGCTGCTTTTATATCTGTATGTAATAGTGATATTTCTCTAGTAGTTCAAAAAAAGGAAAAAAAAGAAAAAAGAAGAAAAAAAAGACTCTTTTGGTTGTCCTCAAGAAAAGAAAAGAAAAAAAAAGGCTATCTTTCGGAGCTGCTATTTCACTCTTATAGGATTTTTTTTTCCTGAAAACCAGCATGCTTCACGGAATGCTAACATTGGTGTTTTTGTAAGAGGGATGTACATAAATGTATTTTTGCACTGTCACAAACACTCCCTAGGCATGCTTTTTTTCTTTTTTTTCTTTTTCTTTTTCTTTTTTTTTGAGCAAACTTTTTTAAATATGCTAGAGCCATTTCACCAATTTTAGCTGTAGCATAGTGTAGTAGTGGAATTTTTCTTTCCGCTTTTCTTTTTCTTTTTCTTTTTCTTTTTTTTTTAAATCATTATTAGGGACTTTTTAAAAAAATTAAATAACAAGATATCCTACTTAAAAAAAAAGACAGTGCATGCATATTGCTGTAAGGTTGTTTAAGTATTTCTAATTTTACAAAAGAAAAGCTAACTCATTAG
>JAJIBD010011343.1:40000-58884 GCA_021461705.1 Cryptotis parvus
CCAAGTGGGGAGATCCAAATGATCCCTTCAGACACAGATTATTTTCTTGCTCTCATTAGAAAACTGGTTAGAATTGAAGCCCTGACCCTTCTCTTTTGATACCTTGAATCCTGCTATTTTCTCTGTAGGATTTTTAAAAACACAGGGTTTTGCTTTTCGGAAATAAAATATGTATTGTAGCAGATCCTCTTGACTCTGAATTTTCTCAACTTTACAGGCCAAATAATCGCTGCAAGGGTTAAGTATGATCGAGCATGTACAAAAGCTCAAGTCTGTTGAAAGGGCATGAAGGTGAATGCTGATGAACTGGGAGGGAGACTTGGGACCTTCCATTCACTTCTTGGACCAGCTGGGTCCTTGACCCAAGACCTAGCTTGTCTAAAGTCTTTCTAAGAAATGTGGCTTTTCTTACTTCAGGAATTTGGTAATACACACAAGGAAAACAATATTTTTTAAAAAAGGTTATTTCAGATGACTAATGGACTCCTCTTTTCCTATCTCTCTACCCCACCCATCCCACCACCAACAACTTGTAATATTAATTAAGAGTTGGATACTTAATTTGGTAATGGTTTATTTTCACAGAAGGCAGGTCAGCCAGACCAGACCTAAGTTTTTCTTGTCGGTTGATGTGTTAATATGTCTTTTCTCTTCAAGTGGAACAGGCCAGAAACTAAGACAAGACAAACAGGAGCCATTGAAGTAGTTCCCTTATAAGTAGTTCTTGAGAACACCTCTGTGACGCTTTCATACACGTGAATATGTTGGACGAATGGGAAATGCTTTGTAGTTTATATATGAAAGCTACGAACAAAGCCTCGAGACTTCAAGGTGGTGGACACCTTTTGTTTTTCCTAAGAAGTGTTAATGATGTATTTGATAATATAAAAGGATGTGTCTGCCAAGAAAGAGCATACAGCTATTTCTCTGGAATGGGTGGGGCGGGAATGAGCAAAGGGATCCTATTCTGTACGGGGGTCTATATCGCTACTCCAAGGTGAATAAATAAAGTTGTGTTTGCTCAAATTTGTCCCTGGCTAGTCTGTTCTCAGTCAGAATAGGAAACTGGGTCAGACAAATACACAAAAGCTCATCCTTCCCTACCTCTCTATCTATGATCTTAACTCTGGGTTTAGAATTTTCTAATCTAAGTGGCACTTACTGAAAACATGCAATGTCATACATGGGAAGTAAGAATTTTTTCTAGTACAAGACAACATAGTTGTTTACTTGACTGTAATAAAAAATAAAACTGGATTTAGGGCCAGAGAATTTAGGTACAGCAGATAAGGTGCATGCCTGCATGCAGCCATCCCGGTTTGTTCCCAGGCATCCCATATGGTCCTCTGAGGACCACCTGGAGAGATTCCTGAGAGCAGAGTCAGGAGTAAGCCCTGAGCACCACCAAGCGTGACCCCAAAACAAAAACTGATTTAGAGAAAAACAGGTAAGGGAGGAAATATTTGCTTTTCTGCTTTTAATACTCATGTTCCCACATTGGAGTTTTATACTTTACTGTCAGGAAAAAGTTAAGTTATCCAGTGGGGCTCTGGGAACAGAAGACAGAACACAGAAGCCTGAACACTGTGGCAGTGCCTACATAAATCAAGGCAAGTGGAACTCTTTTGAGTGACTCATATAAGTCCAAGTACCCAGTTAGCACTCAATAAATACCAATTGTAAATACAACTGTACATCTGCAGCAAGAATAATGTAGTGCCAGTTTTCCCAGGAGTGAATAAAGTGGTTGGACAAACCAAAATGGTTTAATTAGCTACAAGGGTGAATTAAGCAGGGAAGATTAAATTGCATGCAGCTCGATCACCTGATGAAAGTGGCTGTGTGACAACTGTTTGCAAACGTCAGAGGATCGAAATAGCAAAAGGGTCAGAGAACTGTTTTGGTCACAAGTGGTGGGTGGACTATGGTGATTGGTGACAGATACTAAGAAAGTCATTACAGTTCTCTGATTATACAGCCTCATGGATGTTGCTGAGCAAGGCGTTGGAAAGACCGAATTTTATAGAACAGTCACAGTTGAACATGGCAGTAGCTGGAGCGATAGTAGAGTGGGGAAGACACTTGCCTTGTGTGCAACCAACCCAAGTTTAGTCCTCAGCACCACAAACAGTCCTCTGAGCATCTCCAGGAATGATTCCTGAGTACAGAGTCAGGAGTAAGCATCATGAGTGTTGCCTCCAAACCACACATACATGTGCACACACAGAAACAGTCATGGCAGAGTTGAGACTTCATGATTTGTCTTCTGACCATTTGAGGCCCTTCCTAGCTATTGTCTTCCTTCTTCTGTACCTGTGTCATGACTCAGTCAGTATCCTGGCTCTCTTGGGTCTTACCTCCCCCACTCTCACCTTGATTCTACATACACTTTTTTAAAAAATTATTATACCACCGTGAGATAGACAGTTACAAAGCTGTTCATGATTGCATTTCAGTCATACAATGTTGCAGCACCCATCCCTCCACCAGTGCACGTTTCCCCCCCACCAAATGCCCCTGCTTTCTCTACCCCACCCTACCTGCCTCTATGGAAGGCACTTTTCTTCTCTTTTTGTGCATTGTGGTTTGCAATACATATATCGAGGGGTTATCATACATAACCCTTTATCTATTTCCAATAATCAGTTCTAGTTTAGCATTACCATTTCCAACTATTTTTTGGCAGACTGGTCCCTTCTCTATCTTACCTAAACTCTTACCTAAGCATTTAAGAAAAATTAGGAACCATCTCTTCTAGTACTTTGCATACCTACTGCTTTAATTTCAAGAAGGTGTTCTAGAAAGTCTGGTGTCAGGAAGGCCTGTTCATTCTTGTTTTCTCAGAATCAATGTCCAGGCAGCATGGCCCTAAATCCACTGACTGCCAGCAACTTGCTAGTTTCTGAATTGATCCAAAAGTGCAGACTTTCCAGTTCCAGAGACTCACCCAGTCTTCTGATCTATAAAATCCTCACATAAGTAGCTGAGAGCGTTCCATTCTATCTCACTTAAAACCTGTGAGTATAACCCACCACACTGCAGAAGAAAAATTGGCAATAGTAGGTATTAAGGGTAGAAATCATCGAGGAGATATTCCATGCATGCTTTATGTGACAGGACCAGAGAATAGACAATATATAATTATGAGGATGTTTTATGTTCTGAGATCCAGCAAACTGAAGCATGCTTTCTTTAATATATGATCATGCCTCAATTATTTGTAGATTATACCATCTCTCCAGAGACTTCTTGCTTTCTATTTCCCTCTGCCATTACCATTATTATTATTTAAATGATTACTGGCAGATCACCACAGCATTGAATCATAGACTTTCTGGACTTGGAAGGGAAAGAGGTTTCTCTTTCTTTTAAAGACTAGCAAAAACATGAAAAAATAAACATTATCCCCCAAAATTTACAACAACCACTTATGATTTTTGGAAGAGTTTGATGTTAACTAGTTCCTCGCAAACGCTGTTCTATTTACTTGCTTGAAGGTGACCCAGACTCTCAGTTAAACATGAATCTCTTGGCTTCCCTGCTGACCTACAGAATCAGCCATTAGAGGAAAACAGGAGAATAAAACAAATATGTACTCATGGACTCATTCTGATGAGAGAAAAAAATGGACAGATATTTAGATCTTTATTTACTAGAATGTTACAGAAAGAAACAGAAGAGTGGAGTAAGTGATAAGCTTGAGGGTGACCTTATGTTAGTACGCATGGTACTGAATACTGTTCCAGGATTTCCAAAGATATTTAGCTCTTAAAATGGAGACAAGCTGGAGAAGTCCAGGAACAGTTAGCAGCAGTATGGATGAGAAGGGAACAAGGGCTTGTGGTCAGGTTACACAAGGAGGCAGATTCTGAAGGGTCACTTAGTCAACCTGAGACCTTTCTCTTTTGTTCTGAGGATAATATATATCCTCACTTAGGGGCCAGGGATGGACCTGTTTGAACAACGGGTTTGGCTAGCAAAGTGGTCCTCAAAGAGCAGAGGGCAGAGGTGACAAAGGTTTCCACATCAGTTCAGTTCATGGCTCATTTGTTGGAGCTTTTGCACTGACTTTGCGCATGTACTCAGGAGCAACAACACAAGGAAGAGGGCAAGGGGGCGCCATGAGAAAGAGACTATGACAGTGCTGTGATCTAAGTTTGTTCTCCTGCTGGTTGATATGTAGTCACATGACTTCCGAGGGAGTGGTATTAGGAAGTGATTAGGTTCTTGGTCTTTCCACCCCTCCTATGAAATAACCCTCAGAGTTCACTAGCCCATCTAGCATGTGAAGGTACAACAAGAAGTTTATGGTCCAGGAATGGCCCCTCAACCAACAGGATCTCAGACTTCCAGCCCCCAGGACTGTGAGCAATATTTTCTCCCCACTTTATTTAAACACTGTGGTTTACAAAGTTGTTCATGATGATTTGTTACAGGCATTCAATATTCAACACTGGGTCTGGAGTGATAGGATAATGGGTAGAGCATTTTCCTTGCATGCAGCCAACCCAAGTTCCATCCCCAACATTCCAAATGGTCCCCTGATCACCACCAGGAAAAATTCCTGAGTGCAGAGCCAGAAATAAACCCTGAGCACCACCTGATGTGACCCCAAAGACAAAAAAAAAAAATCAATATTACAACACCAACAACCAACACTGTTACCTTCCCTCAGCCATTGCCTTCATTTTCCCAACCACCTCACTTGTCTTTTCCCATATCCGGCCCACAATATATATTTTTTTAATTTTGAAATTTAAATGGCTAATGGAATGCTAAAAATTTAATTTCCATAGAGGAAAATTTGTGAAAATTGGATCTTACCATGAGGGACATTAAGTCCTCATCTGAGGCTTTATAATCTGTTGCAGCAAGCTAAGCTTCTGTGTGAATGTTTTTATTAGTCACCATTGGTTGGCTTCTGTGTTACATTTACATCCAATATGTTGTGCTTCTACTGGGATGTCGGTGTTGTGGAGTTTAGACCTGTTGCATTTGCAGCTGCACGTGTGAGCAATATTTTTACTGTTCAGGAAGCACTGAACACATTGGTGTGCTTCTGCTGGCTGAGTGGACTAGGGCAGAGGAAGGGCTCATTCCTGGCTGTACTGACTCTACAGAAACAAGTCTAGATGCCAGAACCAACACGGCACACCAGCAACACCCTTGCATTTTGCTGAAACACAATAAGGCAATGCTTTTGTTTTTCTTCTCAAAGGTAGGGAGTGTTTCATAATAATAGTCTTTATTCTGAGTTTGGGGGCCAGAAGGTTGAAAGGGAGGCACATTGACATTGGGGTCCTTAGGAAAGGGAGTGGGTACACAAGTAAGGGTGTGTTGTTGAAATTATGCACATGAGAAGCCATCATGAACAATATTATAAATTATGGTAAGCCTACCAATCAAACAGAGTGAAGGAATAATTATGGCCTTTGTTAAGAGTTTTTATGTCACTTGAATTTCTTCCAGTGAGAAAAAATGTAAATAAAAGAATTATTGATTCCTTGCTTGCTTAAAAATGAGTTTGATATTGTTCTTGACAAAGAGAATTTTTTATACTCTTGATTAAGTTTGTTGCAAACTCTTGCTGTACATGGTTACACTGCTATTTAAAAACCTATCTTTTGAAGGTGTGATGAAAGATCACTATCACTATCTATCTATCTTCCCATTAATCATCTATTTGCTAGAGCGGGCACCAGTAATATCTCCATATGTCCTAATTCATGCTAATAGAATCCAAAGGCATTCGTTTGCTCCAGGAACATAAAGAGCCTCAAACCATTATATTAGGTCACGAGAATGACCTAATATAAATGTTACTGGTATTTGGCATATAAAATACTACACGAGCAGCTTGCCAGGCTTTCCCGTGCAGGTGGCATACTGTTGTAGTCACCTCTAAATAAAGCATTTATTGATGAACCGCTAGCGGCCGTGCGAGCCGGACTGTGATAGTCTGGTCTGCTGGGTGGAGTTGTGACGAGAGGAAAGTCCGGATGTGGAAAATGGCGGGCCCAGTGGAGTAGGCGGGCCCCATGGAGTAGGGGATGAAAGATAGAGTCTGCAAAAAACCAACAGCAACCCTTTACAATTTTGCTTATTACAATTGTGTATTCTGCTGACAGAGTCACAGACGGTAAAATTAAGGCAAATGCACACCCTCCCATTTTGATGGCAAATAATATCCTCTTCTTTGCTCTATTCAAGAAAAATTAGCAGGATACATATTTCCACTGTTTAATTACTTAATGTGTTCTCTATAAAGTAGGCATAAATAATAACTAACCTTAAATTATATAGAATGTTACATAGAATGTGAACCATGATAGGTTATCACACATGCACTTACAAATACCAATACAATACTGATACACACTCACACACACTTATACATGCATATTCTATAGATATATATCCATGCCACTTATAATCTATTGTCTACTTTCCTGCAATGTTTTGCAATGTTGTCATGTAAGTTAATTTCACCAACTTGGTCACCCGTACTTCTGAATAAAAAATGTACTTATGAACAATCTAAGGTGGATAATCTCAGGCGAGAATTGACATTCTAATGAAAGAGCTGCAGGTTGGTCAATAATCGGGAGATCCGTAACTCAGCATTTCATTGGAACTCTGTTCATGGAAACCATTTTCACTGAAGCTCTTGTTGCAGAAGTCACTAATAGGCACCCCATGGGAAAAACTGTAAAAAGCATTTGGTAATCAATAAATACATAAGTAATGTTATGATTTATATCCCCTAACGAACTGAAAACTCTAACATTGGAAGTCAATATTCTGTGTATGCTGCCATTCCCAAACTTGAATATTTCACAAGGCACTTGCCTGTGTGTGCTTCAGTAATACATTTTCCCTCCCATCTATCATATTTATCATAAACATATGCAAGTGGAAATAGATATTATCAATCTTTTCCCATTGTATTTCATTTTCAAAGGTCAGTTCCTTATAATTTCCAACTGACTGTCTTCCCTGTAGTCAACTTTTTATTTATTTTACTGTTTTCATATCTATCTTTAAATATCCATTGACAATACATTGTCTTCGAAAAAAAAAACCTGGAAGATGTGGTCTGGATTTAAGATACTCATAATTAATCCTTCTTCTTTCTTCCTCTAGATTTCTCCTTGCTCAACAAACTTTCTTGCCAACTGTTAGGTAAATAAGCTGTATTTTCTCCCTTTTTACCTCTTGTTCACACCTTCTTCACCACTGGAGTGGCATTGATGGTCCTTTCTAGTGGGAGAAAATCTCTGTCAGATCCCCAGACCCACTTTATTCTTTCTTATTGTGCAAGTAAGATTTATCTTCGCTTACCTCTTTATATTTGAGTTTTCATTTATTACCAGGGGCAGTTGGACAGCTAAAGAGCTCAACTGATTAAAAAAAAATAGCACAGGGCAAGAACTGCTTATTTAACAGAACAGCTGTCTAACTGAACTTAGACAAGATATTTCACCTCAGTGGACAGAGAGATAGTACAGCATTGGGGCTCAGCAGAGTTCCCCACGGATATTGGGGTTCTGCAGGGTCCCTGGCCACGTTTGGGGCTGATGATTTTCCCCCCCAACCAATGGACAAAGGGGAAAGACTCTTGAAAGTCTAAAGTTCTTTCCTTTTTTTTTATTTATTATTTTATTTATTTATTTATTTATTTATTATTGCTTTTTGGGCACACCCGGCGAAGCCAGGGTACGCCTGGCTCTTTACTCAGAATTACCTGGCGGGTCGGGGACCATATGGGATGCCGGGATCGAACCCAGGCCGGCACAGGCCGGCGTGAGGCAAACGCCCGCTGGACTGTCGCCCCGCCCCTAAAGTTCTTTCCTTTTAATCTCTTCAGATTCAGTCCTCATTCAAACTTACTCTACTTCACACAACACCTCTCAAGTCAAGTCTGCTAGTTATATACTTTACAAAACATAGGGGGATAGGAGTTACAAGAGGTTATGGATTTAAATTTCATAGCAATGAGGTGTAAAAAAGCTCCTTCTTCCTGGGGCAAAATACCAGGGGACTTCCCATCAGAGATGGATCCTCAGATGGATATATCTGGAGCTATAGACCTGCCCAGGACAAAGGCTGAATTCTGGTATGTTATTTTCTCCTTTCCTTCGCTGGTAAACAATCATCTTAATAATATTTCTAGTCGTTTCGTATAAACACAGTGAGAGATGCAGATATTTATCTAAACCAGGATTAACCTTACAGGGTAGCTATTCCTGGGGACATCTCGCCATATATTCCAGACTACATTCCTCTGGCCAGGTGCCTTTTCCTTTTTTTTTTTTTTTAATAACTCCAACAGGGTCCTTAATCAGTTACTTATCTTTGGGTCACAACAATGTTTGTTCCATGACCATACTCTTAGCTTATCATATTGCTCAGGACATCTAGTCCACCCCAGATCAAGGCCAGGGTAGTTTACTCACGGCTTTTGGGGTATAAGGAACTAGAATCAATCTAAGGGCTACTGAGTTTTAAGTTAGGAAATATAATGGATGATCAGGTGTAGCTATTTCAGAGTTAATTAACTCCTATGCCACAAATGCATAGACTTAACTGTCTTCCTATGTCTATATGCTAGGCCTTTGCTCTAGCATAAGAATATGCAAAGGCAACAGGAAAGAGAAAACCATTTCATTTACAATGCAAAACACAAGGCTGGTAAGTAGGAGTCAGAGGCTGTAAGCAAATGTTTTTATTTTCAAGTTTTTTTTTAATTTTTATTTTTACAATTACAAAGATATACAATTAAAAAGTTCATATTTGGATTTTGGTCATAATGTTAATTCAAGAGTACAGGGTTAGGAAACTCACCTTGTGTGCAGTTGATCCTGGCTGGTACCCACAGCATCAGAGGACTGACTCCTGAGCACAGAGCAAAGAATGTCCTCTGGGCACTGCTAACTGTGACCCCAAAATCTACCCACTCCTTGGGGCGGGAGCGATAGCCCAGCGGGTAGGGTGTTTGCCTTGCACGCAGCTGGCCTTGCCAGCATCCCATGAGCCCCTGAGACTGCCAGGAGTAATTCCTGAGTGCAGAGCCAGGAGTAACCCCTGAGCATTGCGGGTGTGACCCCCCCAAAAAAAAAAAAAAAAAAATCTACACACCCCAAATGAAGATATTTAACCACTGTCCCACATCTTTCTTTTTTTTTTTTTTTTTGCTTTTTGGGTCACACTGGACGAAGCTCAGGGGTTACTCCTGGCTTTGTACTCAGGAATTACTCCTGGCGGTGCTCAAGGGACCATATGGAATGCCGGGATCGAACCCAGGCCAGAACAGGCCAGCCGCTGCAAGGCAAACGCCCTACCTGCTGGGCTATCACTCCGGCCCCACATCATTTTTGAAAGTAAATGAGAATATATTATGAATTGTATACTTTTCATGTATTTCTGCTTTATAGTTTCAACCTCCACCAACCTTTTATCTTCCTGTTATACTTGCTGTAGAGACTTAAACACTACACAGGGGAATGTTCTGTTGTTTTCATCCCCAGGCATGTATATGTTTTGTTTGCACTCACAGAGGTAATAACAAAGACCTCACCATTGCCACCTGTCCAGCAGCAGCTGGAAGATGCTTCTGGTGATAAGACTCCTTCAGGTATTAGATGTGTTAGCACATAAAATTAAGGCATGCCTTAAACTAAATCTAATATTGGACTATCCTCTAATTATAAATTGACTCAATAATTTAATTATGTGGGAAATTATCTCTCTACCAAATTCCCCACTGATGGGATAGTCCCTGGGGGCAAAACAGCTTAGGTTCTTACAGAATGTGATCCAGCAAGCAATAAGTGCTCAGGAAAGAATGGAATAGATAACAGGGCCACAAAAAAAAAATGTGCCCAGGAAAGAATAGTTTAAAATGAAAGAATGGCCCCTTGCCCACAGAACACAAAGACAGGAACCAGACGTAACTGATAAAATGCAGGTAACTGATAAAATGATGGCTCAACTGAAAGTAACTGATAAAATGATAGTTCGACAAGAGCACAGCAGGAAGGGCCTTAAGCAAATAATTCCAGGGAGGGCTATAAGGCAAACATTCCCGAGAGGTTGCGTCTGATGTCCCCCTCTGTATTTGGTATGATACCTGACTGGGCCCATGCCGCGGCCAAATATGGAAAGAAGTATTAGGCACACTCAGGTTGGTGGGTGATGGTTACCTGGTGCAGAGTGATTGGCTGCCTGCACGCAGACCTCGATGTAATATTTTAAACCTATTGGATAGTTATGTGCGGGCTTTTCTGTAGCGCGGAAATTATTCCTTAAAAGATCGTCCCTGGAAGGGCTCGGGCTCTTAGCCACTGGCCGCTTGGGGTCACGCTATGAGCCCGAGTATACCGCTATTAATAAAACCCTTGCTTTTTGCATAGGACTTGGTCTCTCAGAGTTTTCCTTGGTAGGTGCGGTGTCCGAGGCTCCCAGTCAGTCACCCCATCGGGTGGCCAACCCTTACAAAAAAGAATTAGGATCTTTTAGATGCAGAGTGCGATATAGGTGAAAACAGAAAAGGAACTATGATGACTCTATGCCTTAAAGGTGCCTGCTGATTGGCTACGTGAAATACCTCAGCCTCTGATCTTCACGTAGCTATGGCAGGTCGACTTGCTTCCTATTCTCAACAGTTCTGCCAATTTGAAGAGTAACTCAGCTCAGGTGTTGGGAATCTAAGTGGAGGAGCCATGGCATGGTGAATAAATAGCCAACCTGTGAGCGAACTGAAGGCTGCCTGGGTGGCCCTAGAGCTTACAGAGTCCGTGCATGTGCGTTTGTCTCCTTTGTGTCTGAATATTTCTCTGTGATCAAGAGAAAATAAAACATTGCAGAGAAATGACCCTGGAAGCTGCCAAAAGGGTGCAGTTTGAGGTATGACAGCTAATAGAAATCATCTCAAGGTCACTATCACTATATTCCCGTTAATCATCTATTTGCTAGAGCGGGCACCAGTAATATCTCCATATGTCCTGTCTCATGCTAGTAGAACCCAAAGGCATCCGCTTGCTCCAGGAACATAGAGACCCAAACCATTATATTAGGTCACGGGAATGACCTAATATAAATGTTACTGGTATTTGGCATATCAAATACTACACAAGCAGCTTGCCAGGTTTGCCATGCAGGTGGCATACTGTTGTAGTCACCTCAAAATAAAGCATTGATAGATGAACCGGTGGGCCGCTAGGCGGCCCCGCGCCAGCCGGGCTATGACAGTCTGGTCTGCTGGGTGGAGTTGTGACGAGAGGGAAGTCTGGATGTGGAAAATGGCGGGCCCCCTGGAGTAGGGGGAGGGTGGTCTGGCTTGTTGTGAGGCTCTGCTGGGGTGGCAGGCCAGGGCTAGAACCTGCCATGCCTCCCGAGCGCCTCACGAGCAGCTGGGCACAGGGAGAGCAAGGAGCAGCTCTGCCCCATGTCTGAGAGTCTCTGGTTCAGCATACCTGGGCCGGATTGAAAAGAAACTACTGCCGGGTGGCTGTCCGATGATCCGGGCCTGTGTCAAGCAGTTCGGAAGAAGGAGCTCGGAGACACCTCTTGGTAAGAGGTAAGAAAGCCAAACTCAAACCTTTCTCAAGGTAAGAAAGCCAAACTATACTGATTGGATTCACATCAAGTTATGGTGCTGCAGATTAAGCCCAGAGGGTTCTCCCTGCCCACGATTTTGAATGTATTGCAGGAGGCCAGGCAGGGGCAAGTAGAAAGCTTGAAAGTTGCAAAGACAATTTTCCCCACTTGCAATAGAAAATGCAAAGAACACTAGAAACCTCTTAAAAAGGAACCCTCCTCTGTATTATTAACAACTTTGTAAATCATGATGTTTTAGTAAAAAATATTTTTAAAGCAAATGAGGCAATATCCTCTAAACAAGCATTTATTGTTGTTTCCATGAAATGTTTTACTTTTTATAAAATTACTTTCTGTTATAAATCTAATAGGAAAAGAGTCATATTGTCTCAAGACTGACTTTGAAGCCTTTCTTCTTATTCAGCCTTCCAAAGGCTTGTAATCAATTTATCCAGATGCTTTCAAAACCTTGATGAAGGAGCAGTTTTCAAAGGGGTTGGTCTCTGAATGATCTGATAGTTTAGCTATATTCCCCCAAACTTAACATCAGGTACTCTAAGTAAAATGCCTCATTAGCAAGTTCTCCTTTGGCATTGAGAGAAAACTGTACTTTAAGAGGTCCTCCCAGCTGCACCCGGAGAAGGAATGTATGGGAAAGAATACAGTCAGTCCATCGGCATTTCTGCTCACCCAGCATGCATCAGCCCTGTATTTCCCCAGGATTCAAAAACTGAATTCAAAGCTCAAGGACAGTGGGCAAAGTAGTTAGGTGCTCTGGGGGTTGCTCCAATGATGTTCAACTGCTGGTCCTCGGACTGGTACAAGAGTCAGGAAAAATGAAGTTATGAAATTTGCCTATAAATGGATGGACATGGAAAGGATCGTGTTGAGTGAAATTAGTCAGAAGGAAAGAGATATAGAATGACTGCATGTATTTGCATGACATAAATATATCAGGTGGTCTTACCAAAAGTGGAACCGTGAGGGAGTCAGAGGTTAGGTAAGACAGAGAAGGGAATATGTGTGAATAAATGTCGAAAGGGCTGATACCAACATAGAACTGAGCATTAAATACAGGCAAAAAAAATGCACATGATGGCTTCCAAGTGTATGTAGTGCAACCCACAATGTGTAGGAGAAGAAAGGGAGAGAGAGGGAGAAAGAAAAGAGATAAAGAACCTGCCAGTTAGGCAGGCTATGGGAGGGGGAGGGAATTGGGGACATTGGTGGTGGGATATGGGCACTGGTGGAGGGCGGGTGCTGGAACACTATGTGACCGAAACCTCCAAACATGAACAACGTTGTAATTGTATATTTCACGGTGGTATAATAAAGTATTTAATTAAAAAAAAAAAAGGTTGAAAAGCACTGGCTTTTCCCCGACTTAAGCAGTTGCATGGCACTTCATATAGCTTTGGATCCAGCCCTGGGAAAGAATCTTCATACACTTTTTTATCTGGTCTGTGAAATTTTCTGTGAAATCTGAATGTGCTAAACATTATTATTTGAAATTAATTTTTATTAAAAACACTGATTTACAAAATTGTTCATTATACAGTTGCTTCAAGCATTTAGTGTTCCAGCACTACCAGTGTGATTTCCTTCCCTTCCTACCCCACCCTGTTCCCTGAGAACATAACAAATTGACTTTATATTGCTTATTCCAGCAAAACTTTTTTTTTTTTTTTTTTTTGCTTTTTAGGTCACACCCAGCGACGCTCATGGGTTACTCCTGGCTCTGCACTCAGGAATTACTCCTGGCGGTGCTCGGGGACCATATAGGATGCCGGGATTGAACCCAGGCCGGCATAGGCCTACCACGTGCAAGGCAGCCCTACCCGCTGGGCTACCGCTCTGGCCCCAAAACTTTAAGAACTGACAAATAGAATGATCAAAAGACAACTGAGAAATAAGAAAACCAAAACCATTTTATATGTTAATATGTTTACTATTCTCACATATATACATTTTCAACTCTGGAATCAAAATATATTATACTAAATTTTATTTTATATTTGTATCTCATGGCTAAAATAATGTCTCCCCTATCATTAATAAAACTTTTAAAGCTCTTCTGTTTTAATATATTTGGGAGTATACATGGAATAGGTAAGATCTATATATGTAAATTTCCCCTTAGACTTTATATAAACACGGTGGTTTACTAAGTTGTTCACGATGATTTATTATAAGCATTCAGTATTCCAACATGAATCCCACCACCATTAGACCTTCCCTCCACCACTGTTTCCAATTTTCACACCCACCCCTTTAACCTGCCCCTATAGCAAGCCCTCATTAATTTATTTTACATTGCTTGTTATTAATAATTTGCTAACAGAATGATCAAAAATGTTTCCTTAGAAGAAAGTTAGTGAAAATTGTTGTATCTCACCATGGAGCCATTAAGTCCTTGTATAAGAGATTACTAAGATGCTATAGGTTAAGCTTCTGTGTTTGTTTTTTAATAGAGATTGGTTGGCTTCTACATTATTTCCTATCCATCTGGTGTGCTACTACTGTTTTATCAGTGTTGTTAGAGACATCTCTCCAGAAGTCCAGATTTTTTTTTTCTTTTTTTGGGTCACACTCCACTATGCTCAGGGGTTTCTTCTGGCTCTGCACTCAGGAATTACTCCTGGCGGTGCTCAGGGGATCATATAGGATACCAGGGGTCAAATCTGGGCCAGCCACATGCACGGCAAATGTCCTACCCGCTGTGCTATTGCTAGGGCCCAAGTCCAGAATTTTTAATGGGGTGATACAAATGGACTTAAATTTTGAAGTGCGGGAGGTAGCCCATCCCCACTCCACAGAAGCCTGAAGATTTCAGATACAAAACCACCATAGCTGAATTTTTTCAGCAGATTAATTTCTGGGAGAGGCTCATCTTGAGGTAGTGGATTCCAGCCAGGGACATTGCAGTGATTTTGAGGGTAGGAGCAATCAGCTGCAGGTGTTCTGTTTAGGTCAGCCAGCTCAGAGCCTGCCTCACTCTGGCATGCACCGCATATGACACTTGGCAGCAACTTTCTGTATTTTTATTTTTTAATGTTTGTTTGTCTGTTTATTTATTTATTTATTTATTTGTTTGTTTTTTGCTTTTTGGGTCACACCCAGCAATGCTCAGGGATACTCCTGGCTTTGCACTCAGGAATTACTCCTGGTGGTGCTCGGGGACCATATGAAATGTCGCTGGATCGAACCTGGGTCAGCCACGTGCAAGGCAAACGCCCTACCTGCTGTACTATCACTCTGGCCCCTTTCTATATTTTTTAAACCTCATCAGCATCATTGCTTTATTTTGTTTGTCTGTTTTATGGGGCTACATGTCGCAATGCTCAGGGTTTACTACTGGATCTGCTGCTGTCCTGACAGTGCTCATTCCTGACAGGGGCTATACAGGATACCAGCGATTGAATCTTGGTTGCTGCATGCAAGGCCAGTGCCCCACTCACTGTACTATCTCCCCCAACCTTTTAATACTTTTATTTTCCACAATAACATTCTCAATAAGATTTTAGATATTTTGAGGTTAATTCCTCCAATTACTAAAAATCAGAAAAGGTCTTGAAAAGTTTATTTCAAAACATTGTTTTCTTTTGATATGTGAGACTTATGGGAGTGCACAGATATTAACACTGAGAACAATAAATATATTGAGTGTTAATGGCTTGACTGCAATTTGTTTCAGTTGTTACTTAAAATAACCGCAGCAGTAGATATTATACTAGATAGTATTTATTTGAATTGTATTCATTCTGTTTCATAGTTATTATTATGAATATCATTATACAAAGGGAAATATAGAGAAGGTTTTCTAAGTTGCTTAAGGTCGCACAGTTGTAAATTTAAACCCAGCGTTTTAGCACAGACCATCTGACTCCAAAGCCAGTAACTACATTTTTTGTGCTGCACAAGTTAAGGGTTATTCTAATTCTAAAATAAGATTCTTTGTCGCTCACTCATTTAAATGCTATTCTTTATTTGAGTTTTAAAATGTTTAGTGAAAAAAAAGCATGTTATAATTTGGGGGAACAGCTGTATACTTCATTTCTCTTTTGTAGCATGATAACAGAGAGCTCTTTATAAGTAAAATCACGCTCTTTATTCTTCATTTGGAAGAACTGAGTAAGTGTCTCTTGCAAAGCAGCAAAGTAAGAAAATGTATTATCCTTCAACTCAGTGAAATGCAGAGCATTAAAAAAGAATAAGATCCATAAAGTAAGTCATTCTCCTTCCATGGTCTAATGTTCTTGTGCCTTAATTAAGGAAGAGAACATGAGAGTTCAGGAAGAGTCAAAGCTGGTCCTGTTGTGAGGCATCTTAATGGATTTTCACACCTGATTTCCATCTGCAGATGTAATCAGTAAGAGTGGAAGAGCTCTGAGAAGTGAGCTCTCAGGAAGTTCAAGGAAGCAACACTCCAGATACTTTTAAAGCTGAGGTTTACAAGAGCAAATCAATATTTGTTCATCATTTTGACCAGGAGTATTAATCAATAAGATCAATAGGGCTACTTAAGAAACAATGTTTGGACAGAGACATTGGAAGCAAAGAGAGGTAGGGGACACTATGTTAACTAGCTTTTGGACAAGCATAAGCCAAGGCATAGTCTGTTCACACAGGCACAGTAATCATTATGCAGAGTTGGGAGGTCAATTTGTGTTTGTGTGCCAATTAAAATTGATATATGACTGATTCCCTAAAGCATCTGTTTAGAGATGCTACATTCAGGATTGACTTGTTGGAAACCTGTGTTGTTGGTTGTGTTTCTTTCCCAGTTACTAGTCATTTGTATGTTCTATTTAATCTAAAGTAAAATTCTATTTTTTCTCTACCACCAGTGAAATAGCTAAGTCAATATAGCTAAGTTCTGTGATAAGGCCAGGACAATAATTGGCACAAATGTGAACAGGTAATGGCTAATAACATCATAAAATTTACAACATAGCAAGCTGATAAGGCATACATACAACATAGCAAGGTTGATAAGGTAGAGTCAGGACTCAGAGGAGTTGTGGGTGTTCAAGGTTGGTCATCTTAAACGCTATCCAACAGTACTTCCTAAACTCCTTAGAAACAGATTACTCCCTTTGTTGACCGAGAGTATTATAGGCTTATTTACTTGTCCCAGCATTTTAAAGGTGTTCACTATCTGATATGCTTTCACAAATGTGCTAAGTACTGCAGAGATCTTTTAGCAAAAACTGTCAGATTTCCCCCAAAACTTTGAGGTTATTGGGCAGCCTTTCTATCTCTCCTTGGGTTGCTTCCCCACGACCCTTTTCCCACTGAACTCTGCATTATTCTATGAAGCAGATTGTTCAGAAAGGACCATAGTTCCCCTAGTCTTGACTTGCATGTGACTTAGATTTTTTAGTAGACATACGTCATGTTCTTGGTGCTCAGCATCTTTGAAACTGATTCCTTATGCTTGGAAAATTTTCCCCATAGTAGATGAGCTCTACGTACTCAAAATGAACGTTCAAACTTGTTTTCCCAGATAGAAGCTGAACCAGTCTTCTGAGATGGCTTTATTAAGAAGGAACCATCACAGACGCTGGAGAGATAGTACAGCCGGTAGGGCGTTTGCCTTGCATGCGGTTGACCCAGGCTTCATCCCTGGCATCCCAAATAGTCCCCTAAACATGGCCAGGAGTAATTCCTAAATGCAGAGCAGGAGTAACCCCTGAGCATTACTGGGTGTGATCCAAAAAGCCAAAAAAAAAAAAAAAAAAGGAACCATCACGAAGAACCAGGTTTGCTGCACAGAACCAATTTGATCATGGGCATCATAGCAGGGAAGGGACTGTTATACTTTCTGAGTTCATGCCAGCATAATGGTGGGTGTCCTAGGAACATGACAGTTGCAAATATCGTATTTCCCTTATTATTATGCCATAAGGGTTCTACTGACCAGACTTACTGTGCAATTTGGGAATACTTGTTGATTGTGAATTGCTAAATCTTCTGAAGCTTCCATTAGTTTTAGTTTTTTTCTTAATAGCTTTTAGTAAACTCATCTAATTAAACTAGTTAAAGTGGGAATGTTGCTTGTCAGCAGAATCTTTGGTAATTATGGACTTGTTTAAAAGCTGCTATTTTGGAGATGGGCACTGGTGGCGGGATGGGTGCTGCAACACTGTTTGACCAAAACCCAAATATGAACTTTTTAATTGTATATCTTTGTAATTTTAAAAATAAAAAAAATTTTAAAAAAAACTGCTATTTTTAACAGGCTCAGACTTTAGAAAGTGCAGGGCTGAGAGTAGTTCAGCAGTAAGGAATCTTTCTTGCATGTATGAGACCTTGGGTTTGATCCTGACACTGGAACAAGCAAATACAATAAACCTAAAAGAGAAGACCGAAATAACAAGTGCAATCAGTGCTATCAAGGGTTATATAGAGTTGAACATAAGTTTTTCCAAAAGATCGGTCTGACTGTGATTTTTTAGAAAGGAGACAGCATGAGTATAAGCTGAGAGGCAATATAACTTTATTGCTTAACCATGCAGGATTTATAAGCAAACAGAGCAATTTGAGATCCAACTCTGTTTCTTGTTAACTGATCTTAATCAAGTTATTTAGTCACCTGGGTCTTGATTTGTGTAAACTGCATATAGGAAAGACAAGTCACTTTTTTCTTGGTATCTGAAGAGTATTCTGTAAAAAGTGGGAAGTCCCTATGGTGTCATTAGTAGGAATTTACCTTTTTTTTAAATTTGCTGCTAATGGTAATTATGGGTTTATCGTCCAGGGATATTCATGGTGACAATATGATCAAGATCAACATGAATATCTTATGTCACATTTGCTGAACTAGTAAACAACTTTAAATTTTCAAAAGCTCTGTATATTTGCAATTTAATACTCAGGCAACTGTGAACTCATTTTTGGACACTTTTCAACCAGGCAGCAGCTTAGGGACCTAAATCCATCTGCCTTTCATCTCCCTTCTCTTTGTTTTCAGAATCCACACAATGGCATAGCATGTAAATAATGGATGGAAAAAGAGAGAAGATGGTTGTGTGAGATTGGCAGAGCAGAACCGGAGGGAAGGGCAGCCTGTCTGCATACACTCTACTGACTGTGTCAAGAGCATTACTAGAAATGATTCACATTTGGAAAATTTTGCTTCATTTTTTCTGCTTTTGGACCACACCTTCCTGGCTCTTTACTTAGGGATCACTCTGGCAGTGCTCAGGGAATCATATGGGATGCTGGGGATTGTATTTGAGTCAGCTACATGGAAGGCAAATTCCCTACTTGTTGTAATATAGCTC